>JASAMZ010000338.1:0-30814 GCA_030248115.1 Linhomoeus sp. GSCO2_2 | reverse complement strand
CCTGCCTTCATGCTAGTGGAGTGTTGGCCAATTCTCCACACTCCAGGTCTGCTACTGCTTGTTACAAGTGGCCCATGTCAAATTTTGATAAGAGAATATCAAGGTCTTCTTACTGTAACTATTCTACTATATTCTGACATGTCCTGCCTTTATGCTAGTGGAGTGTTGGCCAATTCTATACACTCCAGGTTTGCTACTGCTTGCGATAGATGCCCCGTGTCCTATTTTGACAAAAGAATATCAAGGTCTTCCTACTCTAACTATTCCACTATATTCATACACATCCTGCCTTTATGCTAGTGGAGTATTGGCCAATTCTCTACACTCCAGGTTGGCTACTGCTTGTGATAGATGCCCCATGTCCCATTTTTGATAAAAGAATATCAAGGTCTTCCTACTCTAACTATTCCACTATATTCATACACATCCTGCCTTTATGCTAGTGGAGTGTTGGCCAATTCTCTACACTCCAGGTTGGCTACTGCTTGCGATAGATGCCACGTGTCCCATTTTGATCAAAGAATATCAAGGCCTTCCTACAGTAACTATTTCACTGTATTCTGACACGTCCTGCCTTTACGCTGGTGGAGTGTGGCCAATTCTCAACACTCCAGGTTTGCTACCGATTTTGATAGGTGCCCCATGTCCCATTTTGATAAAAGTATATCAAGGTTTTCCTACTGTAACTATTCTACTATATTCTGACATGTCCTGCCTTCATGCTAGTGGACTGTTGGCCAATTCTCTACACTCCAGGTTTGCTACTGCTTGTTATAAGTGGCCCATGTCAAATTTTGATAAAAGAATATCAAGGTTTTCCTACTGTAACTATTCTACTATATTCTGACATGCCCTGCCTTTATGCTAGTGGAGTGTTGGCCAATTCTATACACTCCAGGTTTGCTACTGCTTGTGATAGATGCCCCATGTCCTATTTTGACAAAAGAATATCAAGGTCTTTCTACTCTAACCATTCCACTATATTCTGACACATCCTGCCTTTATGCTAGTGGAGTGTTGGCCAATTCTATACACTCCAGGTTGGCTACTGCTTGCGATAGATGCCACATGTCCCATTTTGATGAAAGAATATTAAGGCCTTCCTACTGTAATTATTCTACTATATTCTGACACGTCCTACCTTTATGCTAGTGGAGTGTTGGCCAATTCTCCACACTCTAGGTCTGCTACTGCTTGTTACAAGTGGCCCATGTCAAATTTTGATAAAAGAATATCAAGGTTTTCCTACTGTAACTATTCTACTATATTCTGACATGTCCTGCCTTTATGCTAGTGGAGTGTTGGCCAATTCTCTACACTTCAGGTTGGCTACTGCTTGCGATAGATGCCACGTGTCCCATTTTGATAAAAGTATATCAAGGTTTTCCTACTGTAACTATTCTACTATATTCTGACATGTCCTGCCTTCATGCTAGTGGACTGTTGGCCAATTCTCTACACTCCAGGTTTGCTACTGCTTGTTATAAGTGGCCCATGTCAAATTTTGATAAAAGAATATCAAGGTTTTCCTACTGTAACTATTCTACTATATTCTGACATGTCCTGCCTTTATGCTAGTGGAGTGTTGGCCAATTCTATACACTCCAGGTTTGCTACTGCTTGCGATAGATGCCACGTGTCCCATTTTGATGAAAGAATATTAAGGCCTTCCTACTGTAATTATTCTACTATATTCTGACATGTCCTGCCTTTATGCTAGTGGAGTGTTGGCCAATTCTATACACTCCAGGTTTGCTACTGCTTGCGATAGATGCCCTGTGTCTTATTTTGACAAAAGAATATCAAGGTCTTTCTACTCTAACTATTCCACTATATTCTGACACATCCTGCCTTTATGCTAGTGGAGTGTTGGCCAATTCTCTACACTCCAGGTTGGCTACTGCTTGCGATTGATGCCACGTGTCCCATTTTGATGAAAGAATATTAAGGCCTTCCTACTGTAATTATTCTACTATATTCTGACACGTCCTACCTTTATGATAGTGGAGTGTTGGCCAATTCTATACACTCCAGGTTGGCTACTGCTTGCGATAGATGCCACGTGTCCCATTTTGATGAAAGAATAACTCGCTTGTCTGACGTCGCTGGGTTGAGTTCGACACATCGACGGGTAGCCCTCGGACTACTCTCGCTAACTGTGACGTCGAAATAATAACAAGTTTTAAAAATTGCTCGCTACAGTATCCCGAAGTAACGTCCGCGAAATGTCAAAACTTCATCGAACCTAGTCGAATCGCATAGCCAAATGAAGCGCTCGACCTCCTGAGCAAGAATCCGACAACAAAAAGCTTCAAAAGGTCAATGTGAGGGCTACAGTAACCAAAACGCGATGAAATCTGCAGATTTTGGTTTGTTATATCTTGGCACTCGTGCGTTGCAGAGCGGCGGTCTTGACATCGTTGAAGAGCTCACTGCAAGCCAACATCAACTCATGCTAACAATTAACCTGTAGTGTTGCGTTAGATTCCAGTGCTTTTTTTTAAATTTAGTCTGAAAAGATGATTTTCTTGGTGTAAAGAATTAAACCCGAGCGATACCAATGTTGCGTAGCAAGACCACTCCAAAAAGTGTAGTCGAGAGGAGAGTCAAAGACGCTGCACGAAACCGGAAAGGGCCTTGCTACAATCACAGTAAAAATTCAAAGCTCAAAACCGCTCCGCTTTTTAAAAGAGACTTGTTTCGCCGCGCCTCAGCGCGGCGAGGTGTATATATGACATATGTTACGTGTGCCGATCTCCCTAGCACATAGACCGTTTGCTCTCTTGCGCCTTTCTCTGGCTATTTGCACGACTACCCGACTACACACTGAATCTAGCGAGCGCAAGGGCACACAAACGGCAAGCAATAAGGCTTCGGCGGATATGTCCCAGACGGCGCCATTGGGCGGAAATGTGATTCATGCGCGTTGGCTACTTACCTATGTATGGTTTTTGCGTTGCCTACGCGAGTAGGCACACTCCCGACACAAAATGAAACAATCGGGCGGTTTCTACCACTACACTAAACTACGAATTGAACGGGTCCTAGTGAGCGGCGATTGCTGGTTTCGCCATTTCATCAGAACGGCGACCACCAGAGAGGTCCACAGGTTTAGGTGGCACTCTGGACCGCTTTTCCCCCTCCGGCCATGAGGGCGGACACTCCAAAGAGTGGACGTTGAGCGGCGACGTAGACGCGTCTGCCGCGTAGATGGAAGCCCGTTTCCCCTCCATTGCAGTAGACGCGACAGGAGAGGTTCACTTTGCCTTGG
This sequence comes from Linhomoeus sp. GSCO2_2, assembly GCA_030248115.1. Classification (NCBI taxonomy): domain Eukaryota; kingdom Metazoa; phylum Nematoda; class Chromadorea; order Monhysterida; family Linhomoeidae; genus Linhomoeus; species Linhomoeus sp. GSCO2_2. Next base: position 27,543 of record JASAMZ010000338.1, on the reverse strand, counting down.
GAGAGGTTCAACATGACGACGGCACTCTGGACAGACGTGCTGAACGCAGTCTTGTTGCCGCAGCGCACGTGGGTCAGACTCTGACCAAGGTTCGTCTTCTTTTGGGAGTCCAGGGTCAGCTCGCTGACCTGCAGTCGAATGGTTCCCAGTGGCTCGTTGTTGTAGTTGATCAATAGGGTCGCGACTTGGCCTTGTGGAGCTAGTGACAGCGCTGTGGAGTGGTTGTCTCTGCAGACCAGATTGCCATCTGACTCTTGAGAGCGCCACTCTTCATTGGCCAAAACAGTTGCGATTTCAGTAGATTCCTGGCACAGAGAGGCCAGCAGGAAGATGATGGCAGCAAAATAGGGGAGCCTGCCACACAGGCACACTCCACACGCCGCTAGAGGTTGACCAGCCGACTCCAGCAGAGGCTCTTCATCTGACTGAGTGGCTGGAATCTTGGAGCGTCTCCAGAAGCTCCAGATTCGTTGCAGCGCCTTGGAACCGCAGTTCGAAGCGCAGTAGGTCGCGGCGACCATGGCTTGGCAGGTATTCCAGAGAACAGTGCTGGTCGCCATCGTGAGATTGCAGACGATGTACGTGGTCATCGTCACCACGTACAGACTCAGCGTCAGCAACAGCTGAGTTGAACAGACAGACGAGTTGCAGTGCAGGTTTCTCAGCATTACGGTGCCAAAGTAGCAGTCCACCATTTCGCAAAATGGCTGAGAGGGGAAGTCTTCCCTTGGCTTCTTCACCACTTGTCCCCTGGGGCACAGCTTGGCAGTGGTTTTATGGTCGTGCATGTTGACTTCAGGTGGCAGCATCATGACCTCTTCTTTGGGGAAGGCCCTTTTGCAGCAGTACGGCTGCGCGCACGCCTCCGTGACGCTGACCTCAGGGTCCAATTGAACTGCCGTCTTGGTTGCTGAGGCAGAACATAGCACTGTGCCCACATGGAGCTCCCTTGCGTCCGGCAGCTTGGTCGGTCGGTTGGTTGGTCGGTTGGTTGGTTGGTTGGTCATGGTTGGTCACCACGCCTCCGATCAGCAATCCCAGTTTGGAAGGGATGAGATGGAGTCCCGATGGCAGCCGTCTTTTCCCAGTTGCCTCCACGAGTCCCCAGAAGTAGTCGAGGCCCAAGAGGATGTCTGCCTTGAAACGTTCCGCCTTGCCTGGCGGAGGGTCAGCGAGGATTCTTCTGGGCAGCTTGGCCAACTGCTCCAGATCTTCATCGCTCAGCTTGCTGCGCTGGATCATCCCTGTCAACTTGGGCAGCGCGTTTGCTTGAATGTCCACCGTTGCTCCAGTCTGCAGGTAGAGGGTGAATTCGACCAGATTCGACTTTACCAAATTGGGACGTTCGGCTGCGAACGTGTTGAGAGATAGCATCTCGGTTTCTGCGGGCCGCAGCTGGAGACGTTGAGCCACACTGGAGCGGATGAAGCTTCGCTGACTTCCACAGTCGAAGAAGCACTTGGCTTCAGTGGTGAGTTCCGGTCGCTCCGGATTGGCGATTGTGGTTGTAGCTGTGAGCAGGAAGGCGTCGCTCTGCGGGAAACGACTCGCGTAGCCCACTGACAGCTCTTGAACCAGTGGCTGCTCTGTAGGGCCACTCTGCGGTGCCGGTAGAGCTTTCTCCAACGACTCTTCAGGCGCCACTGCGGTCACTTGAACGGGTCGCGGATTTCCACTGGATTTGGGTCCTGCAGCAGCCTCCAGCTTGCTTGCAGGGGGGTGGCCTTGACTTTGGCCTTTGAAGAGAGTGGGACACAGCAGACAGTTGTGCTTGCCCACCTCCTTGCAATGGAAGCAGGTGCGAGTCTTCCTCTCGCACTTGGAACTGTGGCAGCCGATCTTCACGCAGATGAAGCACCGGTTGAGCTCTGCCAGCCTCTTGCGACGGGCCGGCAGACTGGTGTAGGTCGTGCAGCGATCGTTGAAGTGCTCACCACCACACAGCATGCAGGGCGAGTTTGGCTTGGCGCTGGCCGATTGACCTGGACCCTTTCCCTTGGGGGTGGCCGAAGTGGGCACTTTGTCCATGGCCACTTGAAAGGTCTCGGAGCTGGTGTGGAAGGTCTCTTGGAACCGATTGGATTGTCCCTTGAATCGGCTTTTACCCTGGAACCCTTTCCCGTTGCCGCCTTGCTGCTGGTCTTGTCTCTGGGACGAGCTGGTGAATTGGCTGGCCTTCTCCTGGCACTGGACCAGCTCGTTCAGGGCCTGTCGCAGGCTTGCCACTGACCAGGTGTCTTCGTCGTCGGACATGTAGGTCTCCTCCAGCTTCAGGACGGTGCTCATGGGCAACTTCTCCATGATGACGCCGATGAGAGAGTCGTGGTCGACGTCCTCTCCCAGAGCTTTCAGCTGTCGAAAGATTTTCTCCATGGAGTCGACCAGGTGGCGAATGCCCTGCCTGTTGAATCGGAACAGGGGCGGCAATTTGCGCAGCTCCGAATAGAGCTTCTCCTTGATCAGCCGTTGGTCTCCGAAACGCTTCTTCAGAGTGTCCACTGGCTCTGCGTAGGTGTCGTTGGTGACAGCAAGTCCCACAATGGCCCCCTGCCTTAATGCACTGTACTTACGCATGACTGCATACTATACAATGGTACTTCTACAACTACAGTACCTACTATGTGTTCAACGGCATTTGTGGATGGCGTGCTCTGCGCAATAAACTTTGGTTGAGCTTTCGACGCTCAATCGGCGCCGTAATTAAGCACTCTCAATTTCATAATAACCGCCGCCTCCTACTCAATCGCCGCAGGTTTACTTTGGAATGAAGAGGGTCAAAATGAACAACGCCCTTTTCTTTTGGGTCACAAAATGCGGGCGGTTACGACACCGTTGCTGTAGATCCAGAACCGCACAGTAACTGCCGCGTTTTGGGGATAAATAATTGCAGCTTTAAATGGCACGTCCAGCTTTTAATTGGCACCTTGCGCTTTTAATTTCTGGCGGCCGCGAAACGCAGCGGCGCGCTTTTAATTTGGCCGTAAGCGCTTTTAAAATGGCAGAATGCGCTTTTAAACGGCAACTTGCGCTTTAAAATTCCGTGGAAGCTGCGGAGCCGTGCCGATGGTCAACCAAAAGGCAGACGGTGGGGACATACTGTAGGCGAGCGCACTGAATGGATGACTTTCTCGTCGCATTCTGTGTGCATTCACGTAACTTGTATGTCCAGAATTCACATTTCTTGTTTGCACATATTGCTATCCCTTGACAGCGTATATTCCTTTGAATTTAGGCTATGCATAGGCTCGCCCTGCGCCCACAGTCCACAAGAGTCAGTCGGCGTCGCAGTCTGGCGGGTCGAAGCTCAGGCTTAACGCGACCGGTGACCGACTTCACTGAAGTTGGTGGTCGCGCTAAGCCTCAGTTGAGACCCGCCAGGTTTCGCCACCTCGACCGAGTTTTAGTGCAAACTGTAAGTGGAATAACACTCCTCCATATAATTCACCTCCAACTTAGGCCGGCTGAGCCCCTTCCCTGCTTTGCCCTGTCGCGCAAACAGCGATGCCTGGGCCATTGCTGCGTGCCATGAATACGCTCCTCCACCACGTCAAGTCCAGGGGAATACTGCCGGAGGAATTAAAAGCGCAACATGCCATTTAAAAGCGCGTTCTGCCATTTTAAAAGCGCCTCCTGCCATTTTAGAAGAGCGGCAAGCAAAAGCTGTCGTGGCAAATTAAAAGCGCTAGTTGCCATTTAAAAGCGCTTCGTGACTTTATTAAAAAAGCGCAAAGCGATTGTATTAAAAGCGCCCAAAATCAACACCCCCGCGTTTTGTGTTCGATCGAATAGGTGGCCAAACATACTTTGCACGACACATACATGGGAAATATTGCTTAGTTATAGCCGTTTGAATATACCGGAATTTGCCATGTTTAATTTTACAAAACCCTTGAAAATATCCCCTATTTCTTAAATTCTAAAATCTGAAAACTGTTTCGTAATTACTTGACATACTACGCCCGGTACATCCAAGCAAAGATATTTTGAAATTTGAGTTGTTTAAAATTGTCGAAATTTGGCAATTTTGAGAAAAACCTTGAAAATATACCTAAATTCGTTAATTATAAAGTATAGAACTATTTGCGAAATAGTTGGCAGACTATGCCCGACACAACCATGCAAAGACATTCTGAAATTTAAGCTATTTAAAATTGTCTAAATTTGGGAATTTTAACAATACTCTTGAAGATATACGTAAATTCGTTAATTATAAAATCCGAATTTATTTTTTGTTAAGTACATGGCAGACTATGCTCGATACTTCCGTGCAAAGAAACTTAGAAATTTAAGCCGTTTGAAATTGTCGAAATTTAGGTTATTGACAAAACCCTTTCGAATATCCTAAATTTCATTAATTATAATCTCTGCAACCTCTTAGCAGCAATACATTCTATGTTCTTCGTTAGGGTACGTATTGCAGAATTGACAATGCGACTCGTTTCTTAACACCCGTGGCACAATACAATAGTTTGACATCGGCCACATTTGACACTTAGTCTCAGTTACCTTGTCACAGAGGTTCCTTCTACAGCGCTATGTATACGTAATGTCGCTATATATACGTAATGCACATTGGTTTCACGATATTGCGAATGTCGCATGAACAATAGTGAATCCAACTGTACTTCAAAGAGAAATGCATCTCACTTGCATAGCAAGTACAAGGACCGACGGCGCGGTATTGGCCCCGACTTATGTACCGTGCACGGATCAGCCAACTTCTCGCGCATACGCCGGCGCTGTGAATATCACAGTCTTACAAAAGTGTTACAGGAGGGAGGGAAGGCACCTAACCAACCGCTAGTACATAGAATCAACGACCACTGCAAACGGCGCATCGAACGATGCAGGTACGACCCAAAGTGTCGCGCGTCGAGGACGCGAGACAGTGTTGACAGCTGTGCGTCTCTCTCTCTCACTCGGCCCATCGTCCTTCATGCGAAGTGGTAGGGCGGAATGAACTGGTAGATGAGCCGTTGTCTCTGGCCCGTCTTCTTGATGATGCCCTTCTTGTAGTACTGGCGGAGGGAGCGACTCAGCTTGTCGTAGTTCATCTTGCAGCGATTCTTGCGCTGGCCCCACAGGCGGGCCAGGTGGTGCGAGTTCTCGATCTTGAACACGCCTGGAAACCAACACAGTTGTCTTATAGGTGCGATGCTGGAGAAGCGCTGCATTGCAGCGCCGCATTAGCTGTTTTTCACGTGGTAACACAGGAGTAGTAAGCGATAGCTGTTAGTTCGTTGGGCGCTTGTGGCCATCGCCCATTACATCTGTGTGGAGGTGTGGTGACTTGTGCCAACTTTTGCTGTTCAATTATTCATGTCAGTGGAAGATAAGTCCTAAGTACGTGGCCGTACCGTCCTTCCTATCGAGCCACCGGACGCAGGTGCTGAACATGTCTGGCTTGTCGAGAAGCTCGCGAATGAACTGCCACAAGTGAATGTTGCCGCCACCGTTCGACGTGTGCCGTCGGAACTTCAGGGCACTTCCCATGGTCTCGTCATCTGCAGTTGGCACGAATGATGAGCACCGAAAAGAGATGATTCAACGCCGTTCAATGAACCGCGAAGCTCACAGTCGGCGGAGATGCCGCTGTCGGAGCCGAGTGGACTGGGAAGGTAGTGCCTGGCGATGCGGTCTGCCATCGCCTCGTTGGACACCTGGCGATGGTAGTCGCTGATGCCTCCCACAAGGGTTGGCGTAGTCGCCGTCGTCGTTGACACTTCGTCGGGGGCGCTGGTCGATCTCACTGCCGCCGAATAGGCGCCGCCATTGTCGGGCCCGCCGACGGGCCAGCAAGAGGTGCTGGTGCCTACGGCGGCGTTGGGATCGAATCTGGCCAGCCAGTCGGTGAGCGAGGGCGAAGCGTCGGCCATCGTGGTCATCGTGGCCGACTGAAGGACCTGCGAAGCCTGCTCTGCCCACTGGTGATGAAGCGAGACGACGCCTTCCGCGTGCTGAGACGGATGCGCAGGCGGATGCATGACTGCTTGTGAACTCGGCGCTGGCTGCTGCTGTTGTTGCTGCTCGCTGCGGAGGCACTCGGCAGCTGAATAAACGCTGACGCGATAGAGTCGAGTTGACGTGGGCCTCTATATTCGTCAACAGCGGTCTCTTACCGGTCTTCCAGATCTGCAGCTGTGCGTACAGGGTCTCTCCAGCGCTGGGCGCGTAAGCGACGAAGTCGTCCTGCCCCATGGCGCAGAGCACGCGTCCGGCGAAGTAAAGGCCGTTCGGCACCTCGCCTAGCCGGAACTGACGCACCATCTCGTTCAGCCACAAGGCGCTCTCCTCAGACGACCAGCCATAGGGATCTGAATAGACGCGAGAGTTGAATGACGTTATTATCATACTACAGTGTACGTGCATTACGGTAGCGGCGAATACCGTAAGAGATGGAGAGGTTGGAGGAGGTGGCTTTGATATCCTGGACTAGGTGGCGCAGAATCAGATCGCGGTAGATCACAAGGGATTCGGTCGAGGTCGAGTCGACGCCCATGGCAGAGTCGTCGCCACAATTCGTCGTACTGCTGACTGTGGGTAAAGCAGGGCTGACCGGCTCGGTCTTGATGTGGGGGTCACAACCAGCCTGGAAACACGAGTCCACGCAATCACATAAAATAGACAAACGGATCAACTGTCCAAAAGCTTCCATACTTGTGCGACGGGGCTGCCGATCTTGGGCATCGCCGACTCGTTGGGCGGGTACATTCTCTGGTTGGAGGAGGAGTCGGCCGGCGCCGCCGTCGACGACTGGAAGTTGCCCAGCGTCAGGCCGTTGGGCCCAAAGAGTTTCTGCTCCAGCTCCTCCCCGGAGGAAGCGTGGAAGAGTTCGTCCAAACTGAGCTCCTGATGATTCCTCTGGCCCAGTCTCGAGGACGAGGCCGCGGAGCAGGCTGCGAGATTGCTGCCGTTGGCGGCCGCTGTCTGAAAGTCGCGTCGGATAATGCCGAGCAGGTCGTTGAGGCGGTTGTCTAGAGAGGTGGTGCGGACGACGGCCGCCTTTCGCTTGGCGCCCTCGGTGGGTACGATGACGGTCATTGCGCGGTTCGCCACCGCCGCGGCCATCGAGACTGGCTAGAACTTTGCCAAGTTCTTAGTCATCTGCGGTTCCGTCTCTGCTCCGCGAGCCTCTCTCCTCCTAGACGGAGGAGTCGGCCTGGAGAGCCGGCAGAACTGGCTGTGAGTTGTTCTCCACTCTCGTCAAGCAAGCGGTGCGGAACAGCAGTCGGTTGCCGTCGCACAAGAGCTTGGTATGTGCAAGTGGTATAAACAAGGACGACCAAGGGCACAAAGGGGCGGCTATTCGAGGCGTCGACGCGCGGTGACGTCCTGAGAGCAAGCGGGGAAGAGTGGCGGAGAAGGAGGAGTGGGAGAGGGAGTAAATCGGCTCTCGAGGAACTAGTCCCCGATTCGGTCTCGCAGGAGAGACGGCGAGCTCTGCTTGCCGACTTCACGAGCGCCTTGAGCAAAGACCAGCAGCTGATCTCTGCCACCCCTTCCTTCCTCGTCGCGTCGCCGATGTGGTTAGGCAATGGAGGAGAGAGACTCTGTGACTCGACGCAAGTCTCGAGTCGACCAGTTGAATCACAGCTGCGCCCTTCTCTCAGTGAAAGTTGACGGGGCGAAGAGCCAAGGCGAATTGTATGACCGTCGTCGGCGGCGGCGACCGCATTGCAACTGACGACGACGACTTCACAAGGGGCCCGTCGCTACTCTGTCTCGTCTCACTCTCTCTCTCTCTCACTCGCTCGATCCAGTTTCGGCGACGCTTTGTTTGAACAACGACGCCAGCTCTCGGCAGTTGTGCGTCTGCCTGCCGCAAGTGAGCTTTCAACCGGGCTTTTGTCAGCTCTGCGCCGTGTTGGACATAATTCCGTCCAACGCCTAGCTGCTCCCGCCCATCTTCCCTTTCCTTTTACTTTTATGCTGTTTGAACGTCGGTCGCTCGATATACATGCGTGTAATCTCGCTCCCTTCCTGTTCCAGGCTTCGTTCGTTCGTGGTGCCACATATGTACTTCGCCATTTCGTCTTCCAGTGCTACAGTGTCCTCTCTGCTTCAAGTCCATTTCGCCGCCGCGTCAAGAGCGCCAATTCAAACCTTTGAAGATGTGATCGCGTCGTTGCTGAAGACTTTTGCAGAGCAGTATTCCTCGTGTCAGAGATAAATCGTGTGTGTTCTTGCGCCTGCACATTTTCCTGTGAGACGCCGTAAATCGTGTGAACTTCGCCTTTATCGTTTTATCGTTTATCGTAACTGTGTGAATAAGCCAAACTGTGGGAAGCTGCAGTCACGTAGTAGTCGACCAACTGCACGACGTTGCTACTGAATTGCTTCTTCGCGACCACGGAATGGCAGGAACGACCGGTGGATGCTACCGAGGACAGTTTGTCCATATTGCTACGTAGCTACATAGCCCATACCTGACTCCGCCGACACTCAACGGAGGCTAACTTACCGCGCCAGCCCTCCTACACTTGGCGTACTGTTTCGAATTCGAACTCTTCGCTGCGTTTTCGGTGCCGCCCGAGCGATTTCCCGACGGTCGGCCGGACCCTTCGCAACGTCCAGGACCAGGAGGAGGAGAGGAAACGGCGCCGAACCCCTTTCCTACTACGGTTGGGACCGAGCGAAAGGGTAACGCTGCCAGAGAGTTAGCGGGCATCCGGGAACAAGGTTAGGCCGGCTGTTTGAATTTGGGCACGCGCTAGGTCCATTCAGACAGCCTGTTTGGTGGAAGGCTGGTGGGACGGGGAGACTGCCCGTACTGTGCTTTGGCGTTAGAGGTGGATTGTGCTTGGCACAGAGTGGGTGTGTAGCGTTGCGTATTCAATAATTCGGAAAGCTGCCGGGGCCGCCGCAATTAGTATGGCCGCAATGGCATACTGGGAAAAGATGGGTAAGAGGCGGATCGCGCGCCGTGCTCCCCCAGAGGAAGAGAGTGAAGAGGGGCACGGCCCCAGGCAGGAGTGCGCAGAGTGCGCAGAGTTGAGCGGAGCTAACAGGAGCAGTAGAAAAGTAGGCAGGGGCCAAGTTGCTGCTGGAGCCTGGCGAGACCACCATCCCGTCAGTTGCCAAGGGTTCGATCGCGTGGAGTCACGGAAGTCGTTTGATGTAGCGTCCGAGCGGCACCATCCCAAAATCGGCAGTGTTGGGGGAGGGCCTGTGTGGCTGTCACTAGGGCGACCCCCAAGCCTAGAGGAGCGGAAGCTTAGCTCGTCGGGATTGCGCATCGACTTGTCCCACTCCCAATCGGGGACCCTGTTCAGTAGCCAGAGTCTCGCCGAAATTCGATGGCTCAGAGAACCCACCGATAACACCAGTGTCCGGTACAAGTTTTATCGCAATGCCCGTTTCGTCTGGCAAGGGTTCTGTGGTGCTTCGTGCAAATTCGTGGGTGCTTTGTGCGCGTGGGTGCACATTTTTTGGGTTCATTTCTTGGGTTTGCTGCTCCGAGGCACGAGCGATGGAATATCCCCTTATGGCGCACACGTCCCCTTTTCGACCATTCAAATTTTTGATCCCGAATTATCGATTTTTTCCTCCCCCCGGAGTCGAAGTCCGGTGTCTTACCAATCGAATCCCCCTACCATCGAGGGACTGCAATCTACGACTACAGTAATTCCACCGCAAATCCAACAATCGTTTCACCAAACAGTTGGGACTGAGAAACGAATGTTCCAGCCCCATGTTTTGAACGATTTTGAGCTGTCTAGTCAATCGGAAACAGCACAAAAACTGCACTCAACCACCAACCAATCAGTGCAGAGCACCATCGAGGAACAAACCACGGACACAGATGAAACCACATTATCGGTCAACAGTCCAACCAAATCGCAGAGCAAGCGAAACGAACGCAGGAGAGAGCACAGAAGACAGAAGAGGAAGGAGCAGAGGAGAAATCGAAATCAACTGTCCGATTCCACTGACTCCACTCGAACCTCCAATCTTCCCTCTCCATGTTCCGAAGAGCGAGGCGAGCTGCTGTTCCTTGATCCGGCCAATTCCGATGAGGCAACTACAATCTCGACCGACAATGTGAGGGTCCTGGGAGACTCCTCTGAAGCCCAATGGCCCATCGAGCAGAACCCAATGACTCTCCAGGACAAGCACGACAGAATGATGGCCATGCTCAAGCGTGCCAAACAGTTCGGTACTCAGGATAGACTACTCGAGGCAATCTCAAATCGAAAGCGATCCGGCATGAACTGGCAAGTAGACCTTGGCCCTGAGATCCCCAGCGGGCATGACAGCGAGCCTGCTGGCAGCCCTATCATCGAAATCTCACAACCCGAACCATCGAAACCCAAAGTCACCAACGACATGGAGTCTCAAGGCAGAAATAGCCAGTCTAAGCCAAAGATCAAGAAGTCCCTGAGCAACTATGAGCTGCTGTTGTCTTCGGTAAACCTTCCACCGACTGGGGGGACAGACCCCGGTGTCCCTGAGAGCGTGGGTGAACAGAAGCCGAAGGGGCCCCACAGGACAGAGCAATGGGAGAATACGGCCAACCTCATTATGACTTTAGACCCATCGCACCCATTGTTCACACTTCCTGTGAATGTGACCAAGTTGCCCGGTGTGCCGGTACCATCCCATTCCCAGTCTTTCATTAGTCCGGACTGGGGGGACAAACAACCAACTGGGTGGACAGAGCTCAGTCCTCCATACAGCTTCGAAGATGCTCTGCAACCACATCTCGACAGAATTCAGAAAGTCACAACTCGGGCATTTACAGCAGCCCAGGAAGCAAAGCGCAAAGCTGAGGAATCGCAATCTTCGCCCCCCGATTACGGTAGGGACCGCGGGGAAAGCGATTCTGAAACTGGTGCGTGGGCAGACGCACTGGACAGATGGGAAAACCAAGGCCATTTAGAACGGGCTAGACAAGGCCAGAGATTAGACATCCAGCTGGCAGAGATCATCAAAGAACTCGAAACAGGGCCAGTCGTAACACCCAAGCAAGCTTACTTCTTGCGTGATGGCTTGCTATTCGCCCGATCCACCAAAGGAGATAGAGTAGTAGTGCCAAGACAAGAGAGGTATAGGCTAGTCAAAGAAGCCCACTCATCCATCCACGGTGGACATTTCGGCCCTGCGAAGACCAGAATGCGACTTGAACGCAAGTACTACTGGCCAAAGCTGGAAGCTGATGTCTGGTCGCACATCCGGTCATGCGTTACGTGCGCTGCCCGGAAAGGACAGGGTCTGACGGCACAGCCCCTTCTCCAACCGCTCGAGGTCCCCCTCCTCCCTCTCGATAGAGTTGGCATCGACATCTTGAAGGTAGGACCGAGCGCCAAGGGCCCCCAGCACGTCCTCACCCTCGTCGACCATTTGACTCGCTTCATCTGGGCCTATCCGATGATGACAGAGAAGACCCAAGAAGTAGTGGACATCCTACGAAACCAATTCTTCAAGCACGTAGGGTTTGTCAAGACACTGCTGAGCGACAGAGGTGCCCAATTCCGCAGCGACGTCACAGAGCGGCTAATGAATATCTACGGCATCAAGCAGAACTTCACCACTCCATTGCACCCTGAGACAAATGGGCTTACTGAGAAGGAGAACGGCATCTTGATAGATGTCCTGGCAAAGACGGTCTACCGCCACAACAGCGACTGGGTTGACGTGCTTGGCGATGTTGTCGTCGCCATCAATTGCAGTCCTCAGAAGCGGTTAGGCACCAGTGCCTTCTTCTGCCTCTTCGGAAGAGAGCCCAATTTGCCCTCCACCTCCATCTTCGAGAAGATCCCATCTCCCCATGCCTGGACCATGGACAACTGGCTCGATCGACTTCCCCACGACCTACGGTTGATCTGGAGAGAAGCCCGAACCCAGTTAGAGAAGGCCCAGAGCGACACAAAGCGGTACACTGATAAGAAGCGCAGAGGTGTCAAATTCAAAGAGGGAGATAGAGTGTGGTGCAACTATAAAGAGGAGAGAGGCTCGAAACTCCAGCTACGATTTTACGGGCCCTATACTATCCGAAAGATTACGCCGAATGGAGTCGCTGAAATCGTTGCGGAAGGCTTGACCGACAGCGAGGCAGTGATAGTCAACGCCAATCGATTGTGTCCCTGTGACAAGAGAATCCCCTTCGGAGCCCGCCCTCTGAAGCTTGGCGAGCCAACACGCCATCAGAGAGAAGGCAGAAAGAAGAAGGAGGAAGTCCTACTTATCGATCTATTCAGTCCCGCGAAAGCAAGACGTCTGTCTGAAAGAACAACAGAACCAACGGTGCTGACCAGTTCTACAGTAGGCAAGTCGCAGAGGGACCAATCGCACAGAACTGTCGAACAAGACAAAGGGCAGGGATTCAACCAGTCTGTCAAACAATTGGCATTGAATCAGACTGCTCATCATTCGAACCGCCTTTTGCGAAAGGTGGACAGTAATCTGTTGATTGCAGACCGGCCCTCCATGCGCAGCGCTGGGGTGCCAATGTCATCTTTGAGCCAAGCCGAAACTTTAAGGGATAAGCCCCTCGTTCTGCCAGAGAACACACGAGTTCGGTCGGGAGAGCTTAGCCAATCGTTTCTAAGCGAAAAGCAAGCGAGTAGCGCAAATTCACTCCGCGAGCGCCCGCCGACAGACTCGTCCACTCGAGAGCAGCGAGAGGCAGACCATCAATTCCCTAGACGACCAAAGAGTGAGGAAGCTGAAGCTGAAGTGGAAGCCGCCCTTCTTCCGAAAAGAGAACTTAGCCAGTTCAATAGTAGGGAGGGTGAGCAGCCCGCCAATTCGTCAGCCCCACTCAAGGAGATCGGCCATTCCAATCGAATTGTGAAGATGCAGGGAAGAAAGACAGCGAGCTTGCCAGCAGTAGGCAGAGAGGCGAATGAGCTAGCGGCAGGCAAAGCTAAGCCAAGTCGCAGTCCAGAGCTTGCGCCAGTGGTGGCTCACAAGAGATGGTTTCGTCAATTCGAAGGCGAGCAACCATTCTTACACCCACCGTTACTTGAGCGGCAGGCCGTCGTTCCCCTCAAAGTCGAAATGAAGCCTCTGGAGGAAGCGGTAGAGTCCAACGAGCCGCTTGGAGGCGCCACTGTCTCCCTCGCGAAAATCGACATTTGCCGATCCGAAATGCCAGAGTCATCAATTGGCCAGAAACAGTCGAACGAAGATATATGCAACCGAATTGATTCGCACGTTGACGGTGGGCACCGAGTTGCGAATGGCGACCAATTGCCACCGCCAAATCAGCCCAAAATTGGCTATATTCGAGCGAGTGAACCGCTGAAACAGGCGGCGGTCGGAAGGTCGAATCGGCCTAAGGAGACGAGCGAGTGGCTCTCGCTTTTGTTCCCTTCTCATAGCAGGCCTCAAGACTCGACCGGAGCGACCCCAACCGAGCGCCAAGTCACCCAGCCAACAACAACTGAGCGTCAAGTCAACCAGGCCACTGTGGACAGCCTCCTCCACTCCAGCGGCCAGATCTACTCCTCCATCCAAGAGACGGCCACTCCAAATGGACGGTTGGTTGCCAGTGGAACTCTGTGTGCAATCCCTCGCCTCTTTCCAGCTTTCCGGGAAGCGCGAGCGTCGTACAAGGCGACAGAGTCAAGAAGCTACGCCTTCACTTCGACGGCCGGCCTACAGCAGCAGTTAGATCGGTCGGAAGGCGAGCCAGCAGCTGCAGAAGATGAAGAACTACAGAAGAACGCCGAGCCCTTCGCCGGCCGCGACTTCTCAGTTTCTGAGAGTTGCTGTCAGGTGAAACAGTTGGGACTACCCCTGACGATAGACAGGCGCCTTCCATTGGCGTTGGTCACGACTGGGTTGAATGTCCAACGGAGGCAAGATCAGCTGAAGAGAGAGAGGAAGCCGATGGAAGACCCAGAAGCCGAAACTGAGCGAGCCGAACTAGCCGAAATCGAGCTAGAGGAAGAGCAACAGATAGGGACGAGCGACACCTTCGACTGAGGCTTCTCCAGCTTGTTCTCCAGCTTGGCCAATCTCGGGGACGAGATTCAGCTGGAGGGGGGGAAACTGTTGGACATATTCCGTCCAACTCCTAGCTGCTCCCGCCCATCTTCCCTTTCCTTTTACTTTTATGCCGTTTGAATGTCGGTCGCTCGATGTACATGCGTGTAATCTCGCTCCCTTCCTGTTCCAGGCTTCGTTCGTTCGTGGTGCCACATATGTACTTCGCCATTTCGTCTTCCAGTGCTACAGTGTCCTCTCTGCTTCAAGTCCATTTCGCCGCCGCGTCAAGAGCGCCAATTCAAACCTTTGAAGATGTGATCGCGTCGTTGCCGAAGACTTTTCCAGAGCAGTATTCCTCGTGTGAGAGATAAATCGTGTGTGTTCTTGCGCCTGCACATTTTCCTGTGAGACGCCGTAAATCGTGTGAACTTCGCCTTTATCGTTTTATCGTTTATCGTAACTGTGTGAATAAGCCAAACTGTGGGAAGCTGCAGTCACGTAGTAGTCGACCAACTGCACGACGTTGCTACTGAATTGCTTCTTCGCGACCACGGAATGGCAGGAACGACCGGTGGATGCTACCGAGGACAGTTTGTCCATATTGCTACGTAGCTACATAGCCCATACCTGACTCCGCCGACACTCAACGGAGGCTAACTTACCGCGCCAGCCCTCCTACAGCCGACCGAGTTCAGCCGAGCTGCAGATGAGAAAATGGACGGCGACGACCGACGGCAGGCAAGCCGGTTTCCTAGCCGTCCCCTCGACCTGTACCCACAGCTAGTGATGGCAATTCGGAAACCGGGTAAGTACTTACCCGGTTTTACCCGGTTTCTGAAAACCGGGTATACTTACTTCGTACTTACCCGGTTTAGTTTTATGTACCCGGTTCTACTTTTACCCGGTTATTCGCCGCGTTTACTTACCTGGTTTCAGGCCGAAAACCGGGTACCTGGTTTACTTACCCACTACCAAAACTTGGGTAAGAAACCGGGCAAACAGTTGTAATTTTGCAGCTTATGCTCAAGCTACCTTTCCTGTTGAGTGTGCTAAGTAAAATTGCAACATTTCTCGGCGAATAAATTTCACTTTGCACTCCTAAATTCGTCAACTTAGGAAAAATTAACAGTATCTGAAGTTTTATCAGACTCCAATTCTTGATGAGAATCTGCACCGCCAAACAATAAGCTCAATGTTTCAATGATGAAAATACCGTCATCTCTGTACATCGTGTGCCACTTACATATGCGCCCCTGGAAGTTTTGTGTTTGGGTAGTGTAGTATCGACACTACCTCGTCTGCTTCAGTTGACGTTAACGCAATAGCTACTTAAATTTGTTTTGCTTTATTTCACGAACCACAAATTTGGCTCATAAGCTTGCGCTGGTGAATGCGCAGTGTTGTATGACTTCTGGTAGAACATAGGTGTCAACACAACGCAACAATTTTGGCTCTCTGATGTGCAGAAATCGAGATTTCTACTTGAGTTTACTTACCCGGTTTACCCGGTTTTATGTCTAAGTACTTACCCGGTTTTCAAAAAACCGGGTATACTTACTTGTACTTACCCGGTTTTCAAATTTCAGAGTTTACTTACTTTTACTTACCCGGTTTTGAAATTCTCAAAGTTGCCATCACTACCCACAGCACGCCTCATAGTCGTCGACGTCACACCGAAAGAGACGACGACCCTCCCTCAACTCTCAACCCCCACGCAGTGTCGTCCTTGTCATTCCAGTGGTTTCAGCGCAGCTCAAAGTGCGCGTTGGATAAGGTGGAAAACAAAATATGTCAATATATATCAAAAGTCCAGGGATTCCGCCCACGACATTTCGTTACATACGTCGACAGCGAAGCAGGTTCTAAGCAAGCGACAAGACGACGACTAGGGTGACGACACCAGCAAAACACAGCGACGGGACAATAGTTGTGTTACCCAGTCGTTGTAATCACCGAGATCGAGCAGTGCCAGTGACATTCACAACAAAGTGCGCGCGTGTCGCGCCGCCGGCTGACCGGTTTTGCGAACAGGTTGCAGGCATGGGAATTCGAGGACACCGAGGTCGTGTCTCACTCGCCATCGACGTCAGCTACTCGGCTCAAAGAAGTCTCAAGGGGGCACGTCACCTCTTGGGAGACGACATTGGGGGGGGGGGGGGTGGATGAGTGACTCGTGGTAAGGCAGGTTAATTAGGTACATTGCAAGGACAGTAATATGACAAATTTGACAAGCAGAAGTAACCTCAATGTACCTACATGCAGTGCAAGATACTGTAAGAAGGAAACAACAGCTACACCGCCTCGACGATCGCGGGAGCGCGCATCGGGGCAGAAGCGGAAGCAACCAGCAAAGCCACCGACTCACCGGACCATCGAAAGTACAGCACGTTGAGCTGGAGGGCTTCTGACTGGGCTGCAGAAGCGAGGCAAAGAAGTCTTCGTCGTCGCTGTCATTTCCATTAATCAGTGGGAAGTCTAGGCCTGGCCAAGCCGAGAAAGATTCCATAATGCGGTAATCGATCGAAAACGGTTACTGCTCGCTGAAGGAGAGGGTCCAAATCTCAGGCGCTGCCAAAGGTGTCCTCCGCCCTTCGTGCAAGCCGAAGAGGCGGTCGCGGTGGCGTCTGCGCCAGTGGCAGAAGCCGAATGAGTTGTTTTCTCAGAAACGGAACTCCATTTGCCCAGAGGAGAAGAAGCGCTGGCGACCTTGGCCGACGACGACAGAAAACTGTCAACGAGACGGCCGCTGTGTACGACGAGGCGGAGCGCGACTCGCGCGCTGCTCCAGCCAGTGTAAGACGAGGTGAGGGAGAGAGACGTGGAAGTGAGGAACGCGATGCGTCTGCGAGCCCTCGGGCCAAAATGCGACTTTGCGTCTTGCGGCGCCGGCGGGCAAGTCGCCGCCGAGCGCCAACGACGACGTCGGCGGCGCGAGGCAGAAGACGATTCCCGACGCGCGCGCGCCGCTCGCCTCCAAAGACAATCATTTTCAATGGGCAGACCTCGAAAGTTGACCAAGCTTGAAGGCCGTCGAGGCCAGCAGCGATGGTTTCGTCGTCGTCGTCGCGCCGACAGCGCAGCAACCGCTGCCGTCCTCCCAGTCGTCGCTGCAGCTCTCGCTCGACGAGCAGCAGCAACTGCAGGACGAGCCGGAGAAGCAGTCGGCTTGGCCGAAATGCGGCAGCGACGAGTCCCAAGAACCCCAAGGCTTCGTCAAGTTCGGCTGGTGTTGGAGCAACATTTATTCGTTAAGTGAAGGCAGACTTGGTCTGTCCACTGGGAAGTCGCGACAGTTCACGAAAGTCTTGCTTGTAAAATGCGCAGCAATTCCGACAGACGTTCCTCATGTAAAGAGATGTTGCGTGGCGGGGGTGGAAGTGAGGGAGGGAGGGGCCATCATCATGCGGCCGTCGTCGAGCGTAGGCGAGAACCCGCTTCCACCGCGAGCGGCGCACACGGCCAGCGTTCCAGTTCAATTGTCTTCCAACGACAACGGCGAGCGCGCCGACAGTGTTTCTTTCCAACCTCCAAGATGAAGGAGGCGCAACAAGTCAACAGGTGACGTCGCCAATGCCCTACACGGCGGGCGGGATTGCACCGAGCGTCAAGCAAGACAGAGTGTTCAGGGGGAATGAATGAAGAATGGGCGCGCCTAAGTTGTTGTGGAACGGCGTCATAATCGACAGAGAGGGAGGCGTGGGAGGCGTGCCAACTCCAGCGCCCAGCAGCCGCGAATGAGCCGCAAATTGGCCGGACCGCCCACAATGGGACAAATCGGCGCGTCACAAGGAGGCGACAATAAGACGTTTTCAGCGACAATGGACGAGGAAGTCGATGGCCGTCGCTTCGAATACAAAGTGCAACTCTCTATTCTTGATCGACTGCTCGAACTGGAACAGGTAGCAACCTACTTGACGAATTGGCACGACGGCCAATTTGCGCGAAGTCGAAGTGGGACAGCAGCTATTGTACGCCACCTTGGCCACAATAAACAATAGCACCTTTTGTGCCTAGGTGGTATGTACTACGCTGCCGGCGGGATTGCACCTACTTTTACCTGTGAAGACACTGTCGGCAAGTGAACTACCAACTGCGAATGAATCGGTGACGTTTGATGTGTGTACATATCTACGTCCATATGTATGTAACTCGAGACGTGTAGAAGTTCCACCAACTAACCGGCGCAGTTCTATGGCGCTGCGTGGCGAGCCGGAGGAGGGACAAGCTGAGGCGGTGGATGAGGCGCTGGACGAACTCTTTCCCTTCGGGAGGGGTCTGGCGGCGCGGCTGCTGCTGCAGCGTCGGTCTCGGACAGATGACCGACGGCCGCTTGAACACTCCGTCAGGATTCTTCTGGCCTTGAGGCGGAGGAGGGACCTGCGGCTCCTCCTTCACTCGAACGAACTCTGTCTCGCAAAACCGAGTCCCGTCGTCGACGTCGTCGTCGTCATTGCACGCAGGGAGTTCCCTTTTCACGGGGAAGGCGGTCTTTCGTCGAGTGCGCCGCTTGCTCAGCTGCGGTGGCGTCGTCGGGGTGCGAGCCGCCGAGGGCACCAGCACGCCTATTTCCGACTCCATGGTTGTTTGACTAGCGACTGTTGCGAATTCCTCAGTCCGAAAGTGGGGTAGCTGAAACTGTAATTTGGTTATCGATCGACAACAGAGGGAAGCACGAACGCGGGGGAACTGTAAGCTGCAGACGTGCACTTGCAGCACCAAAGAAAGCAATTCTACAACCACGGACTTCGCGAATAGCTGCAGCTGATGAGCGAACGCCTGCACGAGATTGGTGAACGTAATGGCACGTGGTTCTTGCCTGCCTTGCCTGCCTAGTGCTTGCCCAAACCCTACAAGTTCAATTCCGATAACATTTGCCAATTAATTAAATTGATTAAATACAATAGGCAGAGGTAAGTAAGAAGCTAACAGACTCCTCACATGTCACAACGAGTCTTGTCGCTATACCGCATTTTTCTAACTTGTTTAGTTATTGTTATTGTTCCAGTCGGTTTCCGGCATTGTTCTTGTTATTGTTAACAATTTAGGAACAATTGTACCTAAATTGTTCGTGAGGAGATTGAGCGCAGTAAGGCAGAAATTATGGATAATCTGAAGTCGAGTTAGGTATACAGTAATCTGCGTGACGAAGTTGAAGGAATTACAACCTAAACAAATTGTTTTGTTCTGGGGCTATTCTAGATTGTTGTTGTTCTTAATTTGTTCCTGGGACCAGTGGAACAAAATGTCATTGTCCTTAACAATTTTGCAGTACAAATTGTTAGCCAAGTGCCCAGGAACAATCGACAAGACTGGTCACAGAATGTGCCATGCCATGCAAAAGTGGATTTTAATACCTATCGTTTGAGTGATTAGAAAGGGAATAGTCTTCGTCAAATTAGCAGGCAGCCTCAGTATTTATAAGAACACTCCATCACACAGCATATTAGAGAAGAATTTGTGAAATTGCATTAATTGCAAAATTTAAGAAGACAGCAGCAGCAGATTCGCTGTTACATCAGTGATGGAGCAAAGGGAGACGAGCGTAGCTATGTGCACACTACCTACATGATGTGAATGTGCGTGATTGCCTCTGCAACATTGGCAACTGTGCCAAAATGACAAGTCCGAGCGACACGAAGACAGCGAAGTCAGCGGTTACGCCAAATACAAACTTCAAGCCCTTCAAGAGACTTGCTTACGCAATTTAGATGGCACACACAGGTTCACCACACTGTATTCTAGCGGATCTCAGTGGATGCATACAGAACTTGACGCGCAGTGGTGGAGATAGAGAGAGGTCATCGCCTCTCGCGCTCACTGAAACGGAAGCGCGACAGGACAGGACAGGTCAGCCAGGCTGGCGGGCAGTTTTCGCGGACGCGCACGCGCCACAGTCCACTAAAGGCGGATGGCGGACGCGAGGAGACGGGGAGAGGACGGTGACTGGCCGCCGCCGCCTCCTCCTCTGCGCGCCCCTAAGACGGAACCGAACGAGCGAGTGGCCGAGCGGCGACTTCCTCTATCGACTGAGCAAACAGGGCGGACGCGCATTTCCGCTTTCGGCCGTCCGCCGCCGCCGCGCCGCTTCCTCTTCCTGCAAGTCCGACGACGAGCATTTTGGCTTTGAGGAAGCACTTGCACAACACACACACGCACGCACGAGGCGCCACTGTAGGCGTTCAACAAAATTGTTGAGCTGGGAAGCTTCGCCGTTTTGATGTACCTACATTTAGTTACAGTATACTCTACAGAACGGCTCCTTGGTTGGTTGTTTGTCAAAATTATCCAATATGCGCTCCTTCGATCATGACACGAATGGCAAGCCGCGAAAGATGGTACTTGCAAGGGACGCTTATTGGAGAGTATATGTACGGTGGTCCACTTCTTCCTTCTTTGATATTCTGTCATTTTCTGCCTTCTCATGTACTTCGCTGGATCGTTTGCTCACCATTTTGGCCTTGCGAACTTTGTTACATGATTGGCTCTTTTAGTTTTGACTTCTTAGGTGTTTGACGTTACACATGTTGAATCACAATATTGGCGTAGTTCGTTAGATTGATTCATATGTACCATAATTTGTTCTACATATGTTGGCAGGTACATATATGTATACGCAGTAGCAAGGACGATATCCATTTGCCGCTGGTCCTACACTGATGCTCAAAACGGCGAAGCGACGGTAGAGAGCTAAGTTGTACGACAGGCGCAAATGCCGTAAATGGGCGGCAGTCATCATTCGGTTAAGAATCGGCTGTCTCGCAGCAGCAGTACTTAGAAAGGAAGAGGCATATACATAGTCGGATGAGCAGTGTCCGTCGCTTCGGTACCCTCGCATCCGTCGTCGGCACAAAGAAGGCGCGACGGCGTGGCGGACTCGCGCCGGCGCCGCAAACAATTTGGAAACAGGAGATGGCCCAAGGAGAAAACCGGAACTGTTACGAGAAGCGTCCGACGCCGGCAGCCAGCGCGTGCGTTGCCCTTTCCGTCGCGCGCGCACTCGCTCGTTCTATTCCGGAGATCGCAGTCGCCGACGACAACGGCGACGGCAGCTGTGCCAGAACAGTACATGCGCCACTGCCGCTACTTCTCTGTCTCCTTCCCTCCTGCCTACCAGGACAAGTGCCAACGCATTCGTTGACTGTTCGGCCAATGAACAACCTCGTGTAGAAGTCGAACGGATATCGCACTGCAACGTCGTAGAAGTAGACGGTTTCCTAAGCATTATGCACATGCATTTATCGTCAATACTACATCGTATGTAGTTATTATGCATTTATTAGCAGAGTCTTGCAAAGGCGAACGGTGCGGCAGTGCGCGGTACAACAGAGAGGCTAGCAATGCGCAATTGCAACAGAGCCGAATAGTACGTTGCAACAGGACAGATCTTGCAACAGGACAGATCTTGCAACAGGACAGATTTTGCAGCAGGACCGACTTTGCAACAGGACCGACTTTGCAACAGGACAGATTTTGCAACAGGACAGATCTTGCAACAGGACAGATTTTGCAACAGGACCGACTTTGCAACAGGACAGATTTTGCAACAGGACAGATTTTGCAACAGGACAGACCTTGCAACAGGACAGATTTTGCAACAGGACAAATCTTGCAACAGGACAGATCTTGCAACAGGACAAATCTTGCAACAGGACAGATCTTTCAACAGGACAAATCTTGCAACAGGACAGATTTTGCAACAGGAAAAATCTTGCAACAGGACAGATCTTGCAACAGGACAAATCTTGCAACAGGACAGATCTTGCAACAGGACAAATCTTGCAACAGGATAGATCTTTCAACAGGACATATCTTTCGACATAACAGACCTTGCAACAGGACAGATCTTGCAACAGGACAATCGGCCCGCTCTGCAACAGCAACAGGACAATCGGCCCGCTTTACGTCGTAGAGTGGTAATCCGAATCGACATGTCAGGTGAAAGCTCTCGACGTGCCCTTTCATGCTAAACTACGCATTGGCCGTGCAGAAGTACATAGGTAGACGATACGAATGCTGGTGATGAACAGTACAGCAATGCTCGCGCAGGCAATTCTAGCTGTTTGAGGGACTACTTCGCCAAACTACCATTGGAACAATGTACCCCAGCAGACCCTTGCACAAGCGCACTGCCATACGATACGAATGCTGATGATGGACAGCACGGCAATGCTCACGCAGGCAATTCTAGCCGCTTGAGCGACTATTTCGGCGAACTTACCGTTGAAATGAGGTACCCCAGCAGCGCCTTGAACAAGCACATTGGCAGACGATACAAATACCGTGCTAATCACATGACACAAATTCTTCTGCAACGGGAAAGCACGCTAGTGCATTATTATGAAAGCTGAGCTTCAGAAGTTGGACAAGAACGTGAAACTTTCATCCCTTTCTCAGCACAACAACACTTGACAAATTCGACGAAAGTGCCGCGTCCACGCCTGAATTCACTTAGCTTCTGAGCTTTTGTCGGAAATATTCAACGAAGCAAACAGGTCTCGCGGAGCGCACGAATGGCACGCTAGAAGAAGGACTGAAGATTACCAGTACCAAATACACGTGTACACTACAAACTGGAGAGAACAAAAGGAGCTACGGTGGTACTACAAATGTCAAGCGTTCGAGTGGCGGCAGGTGTTGCGGCAACAGTTGTAATCATCGCATTCGCGTTGGCCGACCCTCTGCCTGACATCGATATAGAAGAGGAGCTCGCAGAGCACGAGAGAATCTACAATAACCCCAGAGCAGGTCGCTGCAGCTTGCAATGAGCACTGCACCGCGTATACATGTGTTGACAACGGCTTGGTAGCATGTATCTCTGTAGACTAGGTTTGCAGATATTCAGTACAAGTGCGCCGCCTGCGAAGAAGTCGTCAGCTACCTTCGGACGTTCGGCAACTTCGAAATATTCAAGGAAAGGATCGAAGACAACGCTCGCTGGTTCTGCGAGAAAATGCCCAACGAAATGGACATTCAGGTCTTATCTACATTATCCTATATACTATGGCGCCTAGAGTCTGTCCGTCTGTTTGTCTGTAAACGCTCTAGCGCTCGCTACGGTTGACGGATCGCAGTGATCAATAGCTTAAACTGACCGTCCTAGCCTGTAGTTTTGCATAAAGGTTTGTGGACTTTGGTCGATGCCTAAATTCCAAAATATTTCGAAAATATCGACTGCGCCAGTACATTCTGAGCACAGAAGGCACGACACGCTGCGACTGACGTTTGATTTCGCGACAAAGCGCTTTACAGTGTCACCATTCACTGAAGAGTTGTCGTTGTGAGACTCCCAAGTGTGTTCGCAGGCACTGCATCCACTGGCAGGGGCACAGCATCAAACTGCTTTTGATCTATGTCAAATGTCTTTAGATCTATCTGAAATCTCCTATGGGCTAAACCCGAATGCCTATGGGCTAAACCCAAGCGTCTATTGTGTATTTACAGGCATGGGAGCTGGTGCGAGCATAAATGCTGGCACTGGCAGGGGCACAGTGTCAAATGTCTTTAGATCTATCTGAAATCTCCTACGGGCTAAACCCAAATGCCTATGGGCTAAACCCAAGCGTCTATTGTGTATTTTCAGGCATGGGAGCTGGTGCAAGCATGAATGCTGGCACTGGCAGGGGCACAGTGTCGAATGTCTTTAGATCTATCTGAAATCTCCTACGGGCTAAACCGAAGTGACTACGGGCTAAATCTGAAATCTCCTACGGGCTAAACCCAAATGCCTATGGGCTAAACCCAAGCGTCTATTGTGTATTTTCAGGCATGGGAGCTGGTGCAAGCATGAATGCTGGCACTGGCAGGGGCACAGTGTCGAATGTCTTTAGATCTATCTGAAATCTCCTACGGGCTAAACCGAAGTGACTACAGGCTAAATAAACCCAACCATCTATTGTGTATTTACAGGCATGGGAGCTGGCGAGATCCTAAACATAGGCACTGACAATGGCACAGGGTCTAACGACCTGAGATCTAACTGCAGTGTCCTGCAGTGACTGAATTCGATGATTGCGTTATCTCCTTCATGCTCTGCAGATTACCCATACGCTATTGACCATGGAGATTCTCCTACGGGCTAAAGGCTCTAGTCTATATTACTAAGCGGCCTAGAGTCTGTCCGTGTGTTTGTCTGTAAACGCTCTAGCGCTTGCTACAGTTGACGGATCGCGACGATCTATGGCTTAAACCGACCGTCGTGGCCTGTAGTTTTGCATGAAGGTTTGTTGACTTATGCCGATCTCTAAATTCCAAAATATGTCGAAAATATCGACTGCGACAGTCCATTCTGAGTACAGAGGGCACCACACGCTGTGACTGACGTTTGATTTCGTGCCAAAAGCGCTTTACAGTGTCACCATTCACTAAAGAGTTGTTGTGGTGAGACTCCAAAGTGTATTCGCAGGCACTGCGTGCACTGGCGGGGGCACAGCATCAAACCATTCTGGATCTATGGCAAATGACTTTAGATCTATCTGAAATCTCCTACAGGCTAAGCCCAAATGTCTATGGGCTAAACCCAAGTGTCTATTGTTTATTTACAGACACGGGAGCTGGTGCAATCCTAAACGTAGGCACTGGCAGGGCCACAGGGTCGAATGACTTGAGATCTATCTAAAATGTCCTATGGGCTAAACCCAATTGTCTATGGGCTAAACCCAAGTGTCTATCGTGTATTTACAGGCACGGGAGCCAGTGTGATCTTAAATGTAGCCCTGGCAGGGGCACGGGGTCAAATGACTTAAGATCTATCTGAACTGTCCTACTGGCTAAACCCAATTGTCAATGGGTTAAAACCAAGTGTCCATTACTCTATTGTGTATTTACAGGCACGGGAGCTGGTGCAGTTGTAAATGTAGGCGCTGGCAGGGGCACAGTGTCAAATGATTTGACAGCTATCTGAAAATTGAAATATCCTACAGGCTGATTACCCATGGGCTATTGACCATAGAGATTCTCCTACGGGCTAAAGGCTCTAGTCCTATATACTAAGCGGCATAGAGTGTGTCTGTTTGTTAACACGATAACTCTTGACAGCGTTGACGGATCGCAATGGTCTATACATCAAAAGAATCAGCGTCGCCTGGAATAGAAAACGTCCTATTGTGGACTTTGGCCGATGTCTAAATTCCATGAAAATCGCGAAAATATCGACTGCGCAGTACATTTTGAGCACTCAGACGTGACTGCAGGCCACTGTTGTGGAAATTTCGCGCCAATGCGTCACAATTCACTACAGAGCTGTCGCTGTGAGATTCTGAGGTGTATTCAGAGGCACGGGAGCAGGTGCGATGGTAAATGTAGGCACTGGTGTCTCAAATGACTATAGATCTATCTGAACCTATATACTAAGCGGCATAGAGTGTGTCTGTTTGTTAACACGATAACTCTTGACAGCGTTGACGGATCGCAATGGTCTATACATCAAAAGAATCAGCGTCGCCTGGAATAGAAAACGTCCTATTGTGGACTTTGGCCGATGTCTAAATTCCATGAAAATCGCGAAAATATTGACTGCGCAGTACATTTTGAGCACTCAGACGTGACTGCAGGCCACTGTTGTGGAAATTTCGCGCCAATGCATCACAATTCACTACAGAGCTGTCGCTGTGAGATTCTGAGGTGTATTCAGAGGCACGGGAGCAGGTGCGATGGTAAATGTAGGCACTGGCAGGGGCACTGTCTCAAATGACTATAGATCTATCTGAAATCTCCTAAGGGCTAAACGCAATCATCAATGTGTTAGATTCTGTGTATTCAGAGGCACGGGAGCAGGTTCAATAGTAAATGCAGGCACTGTCAGGGGCACAGTGTCAAATGACTTTTGGATCTATCTGATGTTACTATGGGCACTTGTGAGCAGTGGCTGGGCGCCATGAGTCAATACCATGAGCTGCATAATTCGAATGGGCTTTAGATTTTTGAGTATCTCCTACGGGCTAAAGGCACTAGTCCTATATACTAAGCGCCATGGAGTGTGTTTGTTTGTTTGTTTGTTATCGCGATAACTCTTGACACAGTTGATGGATTCTGGAGATCTATAGCTCAAAAGAACCGCCTTGGCCTGGAATAGAGCGTCTCCTTTTGTAGACTTTGGCCGATGTCTAAATTCCACAAAAATCACGAAAATATCGACTGTGCAGTACCTTTTGAGCACTAAGAAGTGCCTGGGGGCTATTTTCGTGGAATTTTTGCACTGTCGTGTCATCATTCACTACAACGTTGTTGCTGTTAGACCCTGAGGTGTGTTTCAAGGCATGGGATGTGGCACAGTGCTAATCGCAGGCACTGGCAGGGGCACAATGTCAAATGACTTTAGATCTATCTGAAAACTCCTAAGGGCTAAAGGCAAACATTCATGTGTTAGATTCAGTGTATTCAGAGGCACGGGATGTGGCACAGTGCTAATCGCAGGCACTGGCAGGGGCACAATGTCAAATGACTTTAGATCTATCTGAAAACTCCTAAGGGCTAAAGGCAAACATTCATGTGTTAGATTCAGTGTATTCAGAGGCGCGGGATGTGGCACAGTGCTAATCGCAGGCACTGGCAGGGGAACAATGTCAAATGAATTTACATCTATCTGAAATCACCTATGGGCTAAAGGCAAAGGTTCATGTGTTGAATTCGGTGTAATCTGACATGCAACACTAAACTCAGGCACTGGCAGGGGCAGAGAGTCAAATGACTTTAGATCTATCGAAATCTCATATGGGCTGTTGTAAGCAGTGGCTGCTTACCATCGGTCGATACATGTGGCTCCATTCCCATAGGTGTGACAATATATATAGGCTATACAGTATCACCTACGGGCTAAGGGCTCTAGTCTACATTACTAAGCTAGCTAGGTGTTTTGTCCGTAGACGCTTGCCTCGCCCACTAGCACTTCGCCACGCGACGCTTCAGCATGCGCCTGCCTCGCTAGCACTTCGCCACGCGACGCTTCAGCATGCGCCTGCCTCGCTAGCACTTCGCCACGCGACGCTTCAGCACGCGCGCGCTAGGAAGCCAGCAGGACGCCAGCGGCGCCCCGCAGAGAAGCTCGCTCGCTTCGATCCATCAACCGCAGAAAATCAATCGCTGCAACGATTTCGCTTGCAACAGGACAGATCTTGCAACAGGACAGACTTTCTGCAACAGGACGCTGCAACAGTACAGACGTTACAACAGGATCGTCGCGCGAGGCGACGAGCGCCGTTGGCTCGCAACAGGACAGACCTTTGCAACAGGACAGATTTTGCAACAGGACAAATCTTGCAACAGGACAGATCTTGCAACCGGAAAATATGCCCGCTTTCTATCATTTGTTTTGCGCGGCGCTTTGTACGGCGCGTTCGCGAGGCAGTCAACGCTGTTGGCTTGCAACAGGAGAGACTTTCTGCAACAGGAAAAATGTAGCAACAGGACAAATCTTGCAACAGGAAAGACCCTGCAGCAGGACAGATCTTGAAACAGGACAGACCCTGAAACATCACAGATCTTGCAACAGGACAGATCTTCCAACAGGACAGATTTTGAAACAGGACAAATTTTGCAACAGGACAAATCTTGCAACAGGATGGGTCGCGCGAGGCGACCAGCGCCATTGGCTCGCAACAGGACAACCTTCTGCAA
>JASAMZ010000336.1:10000-41648 GCA_030248115.1 Linhomoeus sp. GSCO2_2 | reverse complement strand
AGCCTCCGGAAAAATGACAATGCGCTTTTAAAAATGAACAATGCGCTTTTAAAAATGAACAATGCGCTTTTAACTTGAACATGCCGCTTTTGACAGCAGCTGGACCGAAAATTGCACAAACCGCTTTTAAATTGAACAAGCCGCTTTTAAAATTGAACAAACCGCTTTTAAACTGAACAAGCCGCTTTTAATTTGAACAAACCGTTTTTAACGCCCTGCTGCGTCGCGCACGGCATTGTCGCAACGGGACGTCGACGCGAACCACCCCAATTTGCTAGGGAAAGTTTGTCGGCGTGGCCATAGGCTAATAGGCTTCAAAGTGCAAGTTGTTGCGAGCGCTAGCAGGAAAGGGGCACAGCCGGCCTAAGCAGGAGGCTAAGTATATGGGGGAGTGAGCACTCCACCTACCGTTTGCACTAAAACTCGGTCGACGTCGCGCCTGACGGGTCTCAGCTGAGGCTTAGCGCGACCACCAACTTCAGGGCGCGCTCCGCGCGCCCTGAAGTCGGTCACCGGTCGCGTTAAGCCTAAGCTTCGACCCGCCAGACTGCGACGTCGACTGACTCTTGTGCACTGTGGGCGCAGGGCGAGCCTAAGCATAGCCTGAATTCATAGGAATATTCTGTGTCCAAAAGAAATATAACTGAATTTAAAACGTAATTTAAAAAAGAATGTAATTTAAATGAATTGTAAATGCTCATTCGGGCATTTTTCTGGACTTTTGCCCTTTGTCTCACAGCAGAAGAATTAAAAGCGCATTGTTCAAAATGAAAAGCGCATTGTTCCAAACGAAAAGCGCTTTGTTCAAAATGAAAAGCTGCTCCTATATATGCGTTCTTAAAAGCGCATTGTTCCAAACGAAAAGCGCAATGTTCTAAATGAAAAGCGCAATGTTCTAAATGAAAAGCGCTTTGTTCAGAACGAAAAGCGGTGACAGTTAAAAGCGCATTCTTCTAAATGAAAAGCTGTAGTTACAAATTAAAAGCTGCAAATAATTGTCCCCACAGACAATAGCGTCCGTATATATGTTGCAGGCCATGGCCGTCTTCAGGCCATCGCCGTCTAGACGGCTCTGGCCTGGTCGATCAGGCCGTGGCCGTCTAGACGGCGTTGGCCTGATGCGCCAGGCCATGGCCGTCTTCTGCTCGAAAAGACGGCCATGGCCTGATGGACCAGGCCGTAGCCGTCTTTAGACTTTAAGAGTGTCAGCTGTTGCAAGCGTTTGCAGGGAAGGGACACAGCAGGCCTAAGCAGGAGGTGAAGTAGATGGAGGAGTGTTTATTCCACTTGCAGTTTGCACTAAAACTCGGCCGGCGTCGCGCCTGGCGGGTCTCAACTGAGACTTAGCGCGACCACCAACTTCAGGGCGCGCTCCGCGCGCCCTGAAGTCGGTCACCGGTCGCGCTAAATGGATGTATAATGCTAAATGCTAAATAGCCTGAAATGGAAGGAATATGCTATGCAGGAAACTAGCAGAGCAAGGAAAAGACGGCCATGGCCTGGTGCATCAGGCCGTGGCCGTCTAGACGGCTGTGGTGTAGGAGGCCAAGTTGGCGGCCAAGCCCGGTCCTTAGTACTTCCTGCTACTAACTCTTACGACCACCCAGGATACCGTAATCCACTAACCTGCGTGCTGACAAGGCCACCGAACGCGACGACCAGGTAGTCCAACCCCACGTAGATACCGTAATCCTGGAACAAGTACTCGTTGCAACACCTCTAAGAGTGTAAGGTCATTCAATCTCTGAATGCACTCAAGACCTCGCAACTAAGCGCTCGTCAAAGCTATAGTCAGTTTATTTCCGACCACCGCTAAGAAGCTAACAGGCTAATAAACGGCGAACTACTTATACCGCGCCCGCGGAATGTGAAGTATGCACTTATGCATGGCATCCCTAATGGTGCCATGCTTACACGCCCCATTCAAACAGAAGGGCCGTGTTGCAGATGCTTAGAACCTATGATCGCATGTCACTGATCACGATCACTGAGTTCCTCGAACGCGTAGAACTGGGCGAACTTGAACGACCAGAAGGCTTGATCGACCTTGAACGAACTGGGCGACCAGATGACTTGACCGACCAGTTGACGAAACCTTAAACCCCACACGAGAAAATATTAGACACAAACGTGACGACCACACCTACAGTAACCCAAGTGTCAGGCGCGTCAACTCCGCCTATCGCCTCAGGTACACTATAAGCGTACACCACGCGCCAGTATAATCGCTTCCTCGGCCCATCGGCCCTTATGCTCTTATGCTTGTCATCTCTTCCTCTCCCCTCTTTCAAGAAGAAAGCGACTGTTCCCAGGACAGCCAAGTTCAAGCACTCCAGTACTCGCAATGCTACAGTGAGCCTTCAAGCAACTCAAACGCTCGACCTTGTACCCAGGACAAGGGAGAAACACGTCCAATCTGTACTCAGGACAGATGACGACGATGACAAGCGCATGTACCCAGGACACAAGCGCTATATGTACAAGCACACTCAACTTCCACAGGCAACACGATACAAGTGACTCAGAACACCCTGTAGGAACCATAGTCGGACACTGGAAACACGCGAGTATCTGTTCTATATCGGGACCAGTGAGAACTCGATTGTGGCATTTGGCAACGCCCCCAAAACTTGTTCCTCAAACTGTCCACATTCTGATCCGATATCAGCGGTTGCGTTCTCCAATTCCAACTCGATGGGTTCTGACCCAAGGACTGATCCCAGCTCCAACTCGATCTGCGCTGCCAGGCGGGAAAACGGCAAGGACTGTCCCAACAGTAGCCTCTATCGAACGAGCGCTCCCTCTGTCTCCTCCAATTCCTGGGAATCTGAGCTCTGACTGGCTGAATCGACTCGTCAGCGTCAAAGGACGAAGGCACAGCGGCCGACGGAAACACCTTCCCTTCTCCATTCGAAAGGCCAATACCGACTTTCTCCATCAGGTCGTTGCCAATCAAAATATCGACAGGAAGATTGAAGCTAACCGGCGCCGTCACTTCGAATGGAATCGCTTCGTTTTCACGCGAGCAATAGACGCCCTTCAGCCTCACTGAACCAGTGCTCGAGAAAGTGGAGCCATCGATACCAGTCAACGGGAAGCTCTGATCTTGCACAATCAAATCAGCGCTGCCATTCTGAAGCAAAGTCTCGACGATTCGAGGGCTGACAGTGGTCGTGGTAGCGCCAGAATCTAGGACGGCGACCTGACTCCTCATCTGCCCATTCTTGAATCGGCGCTTCAAATCAGGCGCGACTTGCGGCAAATCGTCAAAGAGAAAGTCCGTCGCGGGAATCAGTTTCGACTTCTGGTTCTCCTGCTTCGAGAGCTGGCACAACTCATAAGACGACAAATCCCTAGCTGACATGACAAACGCCTTCCCGGACCATTCTAGAGGAAAACCCGCCTGCGTCACTGGCGGCGGCTGAGAATCGACTCTATGCGATGACGAAGCTTGCCCTGATGAAATCTCCGACTGAGGGACGAGCGTCTGAGGCGGAGGTTCATTCACCCAGCGCGACGAATGCCCACTCTGCGTGCCAGCCGGCGGACGAGACTGCTGATCTGGAGGCTTTTGCGCCCTGATTGCATCCTGCTTGAAGCAACGGTCGTCCGTGTGACCAAGAAACGGCGTGTAGCCTTTATCACGGCAGAAAGTACACACTCGATTCTTGCATTCGGCCGCAACGTGTCCCTTCAGACGACAGCGGAAACACTCACGAGCAGACTCGGAACCACGGTACAAAGGACGATTCCCAACTCTGTCAAGACGCGCATCTTCCAGAGGCGGCGCTTGAAACGATGGATCGGACGGCGTACTCTGTTGCCGCTGCCCAGAAGTCTGTTGCTGACCCCTTGGCGCACGCTCAGAATTCGATTTAGCGGCCTGTTGCTTCATCTCGCGCTCGCTTTCTTTCTCAGCGGCAGTTGTGAAAACGCCGTTCACCGTCCACTCGTCATCCTTCAGGATAGCCTGATTGGCCGGCAGAAGAGACTGATGAACGATGTACGCCTGACAGGATTCGTATCGAGCTTTCCACTTGGCCGTCTCGCTATGGCAACTTTTGCCGCAAGGACACTTGTGATCACTCGGACACTCAGGCACCGTAATCGCCTTCTCAGCCGTACGGAATTCCCGCTCCATTATCGAACGCCACTGATACACAGACTGGTAGTTTTGCTGTCGTTGACTCCAAAGCGACGCCATCTTAGTCGTACGCGTCCTCCTATCAGCGAAGTTGGTGGTCAATTGATCGACGACC
This sequence comes from Linhomoeus sp. GSCO2_2, assembly GCA_030248115.1. Lineage (NCBI taxonomy): Eukaryota > Metazoa > Nematoda > Chromadorea > Monhysterida > Linhomoeidae > Linhomoeus > Linhomoeus sp. GSCO2_2. The sequence goes on along the minus strand of JASAMZ010000336.1, from coordinate 37,389 downwards.
TGCTGATAATCGACCTTCACCTCCTCCGACATGGACATGAAGAACTTTAGGGCGTCACCCGTCAACAACTCCAACAGGTACTTCCGTTTGACTGCCTGCGGATAATTCTCGACGGCAATTCCAAACTCGACGAACCAGTCGGCGAAATTGTCTCTGTCTAAACCCGCGAACTTAGCCAAACCGGGCCTGGTATATGCCAACGTGTTCAATACCGTTCCCAACCCGTTCAAGCCATCGGCGGCGATCGCTGTGGAAGAGAAAGGACCCGCCGAATCAGGCGGCGCCCGCGAGTGATTGAGAATCGCTTCCATCTGACGGCGCGACTCTTCTCTATCTCTATCCCTATCAGCCATCATCTGTTGCACGAGTTCTCGCTGCGCCAAGTCCCTAGCCGTCCGCTCCCCGCGCTCCTTCTCGCGCTGCGCTTCACGTTCCTCACGCTGCACCTGCAGTTGCATCTGCATCATCTCCTGCTGCTGCCTCTGCATCATCAACTGCATCTCCTGCTGCTGACGCTGTAACTCCGCGAACATGGACACGATCTGAGGAGCCGGTTCCTGCAACACCGCCCTGTCAGAAGAGACACTATCCCGATCACTGTTATCAGGCTCGTCATCCTCGAACTGATGCGTGCGACCACTCTCGTCCAACCTCAATTTTTGAGCATTCTCCCTCTGTTCCGGCTCTTGCTCTTTCAGCGCCAGAATCGAAGGATCAACGCGACCGTAATCGACATTCTCATCCACCAGAATCTCATCCGTCGTCCTCCGCCTAGCGAGGGACACCGGCTTCTTCTCCGGCTGCGGAGCATCCATCATGATCAACGCTCACTCAAAAGCGATTCCCACCGACTACCGATTCTCACACTGCTCCACCACTCTACTTAGGTAGGCTCTGCCGTGAACTGCCGCCTATCAGATAATACGTCCACCGTGAACCGAATGAATCAGTTTCCCGGTCAACGCACCACCTGTAGGAGGCCAAGTTGGCGGCCAAGCCCGGTCCTTAGTACTTCCTGCTACTAACTCTTACGACCACCCAGGATACCGTAATCTACCAACCTGCGTGCTGACAAGGCCACCGAACGCGACGACCAGGTAGTCCAACCCCACGTAGATACCGTAATCCTGGAACAAGTACTCGTTGCAACACCTCTAAGAGTGTAAGGTCATTCAATCCCTGAATGCACTCAAAACCTCGCAACTAAGCGCTCGTCAAAGCTATAGTCAGTTTATTTCCGACCACCGCTAAGAAGCTAACAGGCTAATAAACGGCGAACTACTTATACCGCGCCCGCGGAATGTGAAGTATGCACTTATGCATGGCATCCCTAATGGTGCCATGCTTACAGTGGCCTGACGCATCAGGCCACGGCCGTCTTCTGCTCGAAAAGACGGCCACGGCCTGATCGACCAGGCCAAAGCCGTCTAGACGGCCACGGTCTGAAGACGGCCATGGCCTGTGACATATATACTCGCCGCCCTGGGGGGCGGCGAAACAAGTCTCTTTTAAAAAGCGGAGTGGTTTTGAGCTTTGAATTTTTACTGAGATTGTAGCAAGGCCCTTTCCGGTTTCGTGCAGCGTCTTTGACTCTCCTCGCGACTACACTTTTTGGAGTGGTCTTGCTACGCAACATTGGTATCGCTCGGGTTTAATTCTTTACACCAAGAAAATCATCTTTTCAGACTAAATTTTAAAAAAGACACTGGAATCTAGCGCAAAACTACAGGTTAATTGTGAGCATGATTTGATGTTGGCTTGCAGTGAACTCTTCAGCGATGTCAAAACCGCCGCTCTGCAACGCACGAGTGCCAACATATAACAAACCAAAATCTGCAGTTTTCATCGCGTTTTGGTTACTGTAGCCCTCTCATTGACGTTTTGAAACTTTTTGTTGTCGGATTCTTGCTCAGGAGGTCGAGCGCTTCATTTTGATATGCGATTCGACTAGGTTCTATGAAGTTTTGACTTTTTGCGGACATTACTTCAGGATACTGTAGCGCGCAATTTTTAAAACTTGTTATTAATTCGACGTCACAGTTCGCGAGAGTAGTCCGAGGGCTACCCGTCGATGTGTCGACCTCAACCCAGCGACGTCAGACAAGCGAGTTATTAAGCCCGAAGCAAGCGTGTCGTTTCCAGTTTTCGACGCGTTTTGGTTACTGTAGCTCTCTGTTTAAACTTTTGAAACTTTTTGTTGTCGGATTCGTGCTCAGGAGCTCGAGCGCTTCACTTTGATATGCGATTTGACTAGGTTCGGTCAATTTTTGTCTTAAAATGGACCCCACTTTGGGATACTGTAGCGCGCGAGTTTGAAAACTTATTTCAGTTTTGAACACTCAGATGGCGAGAGGAGTCCGCAGGCTACCCGACATTGTCTCAAACTCCACCCTACGACGTCAGACGAGCGAGTTATTAAGCCCGAAGCGAGCGTGACGGCCGTACGTACGAACGTACGTACGAACGTACGTACGAACGTACGCACGCACGCACGCCGAGCTCTTGATAGGGTTCGCTCGGCTGAGGCCGAGCGAAACAAGCTGTGTGTGTAAAAAGTTCAACCTATACTTTGTGTCTGTCAAATTTTGGTGAATAGTATAGTGAACTTTGTACACATCGTTAGCCGCATCTGGAGAAAGTGTCTTGAGAATGTGTACCTTAATGCCAAGTGCAGCTATCCCCACGATACGGTTGTCTGTACAGCTGATCTGAAGCTCAGTGATATCGCCGCGTTCGCTATATGTTATCGGCATGATACGACGCCGTTTATCTGATGTTTCCTACCTGTGTGAAAACGTCACATCAAACAAAAAAAACTTGCCAAAAGTTTGGTGCGAGCGAATACCTGTGTTCAGCGTTACGCATTTCTGTTTCCGAGTGCACATTCATCAATAAACAGCTGTTCTGGCCATCAGGAAAAAATCTCGATTTTGACATTTTTAAAATTTTAATTCTAAATATCTCGAAATTGGAATTCATTAAATCTGTAAATCTATGTCACAGATTCTTATTGGCATACGGCCTTACCATTTCTGCGTTCAAATTCGTCAAAAAACGACGTTCTATTTTGTTGATTTATGGAATTTTGAAAAATAATCACGTATTTCTATTAAATTCCATATTTGCAAAAAATTTCTCTTGTGTTGCAAATTATCCGCAGTCTATACTCGTTCCATTTCTGAAGAAATTTCGCCGCTATATCATCAGGTGAAAAAGTCGATTTTCGACATTTCCATATTTTGAATGAAAATATCTCGAAATTGTAATTATTAAAAACTGTAAAACTATGTCACAAATTCTTATTGGCATACGGCTTTACCATTTCTGCATTCACATTCGTCAATAAATGACGTTGTATTTTAGTCAATTTTTGCAATTTTGACAAATAATCGCGTATTTCTATTAAATTCCACATTTGCAAAAAATTTCTTTTGTGTTACAAATTATCCGCGGTCCATGCTCCTTCCATTTCTGAAGCAAATTTGCGGCTATCGCATCAGACGAAAAAGTCGATTTTCGGCATTTTCGAATTTTAATTGCGAATATCTCGAAAATGCAAAATTAGCAACAGAAACGGACATCGGATCCGTACTCAGCGACATCGACTCTACTTGACCACATATGTCACTGACTTTACTTCGGTGCGACGGAAACACAGACAGACAGACAGACAGACAGACAGACACACACACATTGTCAACCGTATATATACACCTCGCCGCGCTGAGGCGCGGCGAAAAAAGGATACGTTGATTAGTTCGACATCACTCGGTTAGTCACGGTCCATCATTGTATGTGTAAAGGTAAACTTCCTGGGGACGGGCAGGGCCAAGAGTACGGAGGGGTACCCTGGTTGTCATCCATTCCCCTGGTGAATTGCACCCACAGACCTCTAAGACGTTCGATCGTTGAGGGTCAAATTGCCTCCCACAGACAGTTTGATTCAGGCGACTTCTTCTACGTGTGCGGCGACGAGACCACAGCCAAGCAAAAGTGCGAGCGGTTCGACTTCAAGGGCGACAAGTGGGAGAAGCTGAAACGCTCTCCGCACAGCGTCCCAGGCGTCAGTGGCGTCGGCTTGAATGGCCAGTTCTATCTTATCACCAGTGGGGATTACGATTACGCCCACGACAGTATAATCTACACTGCCGAGACGGAGTGGCGCCAATTGCCCAGACGACAACTAGGCATGCTGATGCGTGTCGAATATGCAGCCGCAGTATCATTGAACGATGTCGCCATTGTCATTGGGGGATTCTGCTGCAATGACCTAGAAGTAAGCCCTAAGCATGATGGAGCGTGTGTGATGTGCATACGGCTCTGCTAGATCAGTTTGCGTTAGGTGTAAATTTGTTTTTGTATTTGTAGTTTAACTTTTGCATTCACCATATCTACTTCAAGTAATCTTCTACAACAAATTAACTAAAGAGCATCACTCTATTTGTACTATATCAATGAGTTAGCTTTGTTTAACATCCTGCTTTTGCAGCACTACGAACGACCTTACACAAAACACGGGAGGTATTTCTACCCTAATGGCGAATTTATCCCAATGGGTTCCATCCAACTGCGACAGCCGCGCTCTTGGGCGGGAGCTGCCAACTTCTACGAAAACCTTTTCGTGTTTGGAGGCTACGATGGAAGGAGACCCGATGGCGCTGGTCTCAGAGACTCAGTTGAACAGGCCAGAATCGACGTATTTCCAGTGCCAACTTGGCATATCGGTGTCTTTCAAGTGTCTCAAGACGTTCACCTGCCCAGGGCCGCAGACGGATTGGTAGCTGTGACAATTGACTTGAGTGAGTCGATGACGGCAAGTTGAGGTTGAATGGGAACTGGCTAGGGGAAAAGGGGTTGCGGGGGAAAGGGGGGGGGGGGGCAGGGGGAGGAGTACCTACGACCCAATCACGCGGGTGAGGGAGGGGATAGAGGTGAGGTTTTGGATTCCAAACTGTGTGTCTATGATGGCTAACTGTGTTGATCCAATAATTCAGCATCAGAAATTTTATTGGAAAGTGCGCCACTTTGTCTGCACAACAGTTGTATTTCGAATTTATGCCACATTTCAGTGTCCAGCATTCTATTGCTGTGCATGAAAGGTGCAGGTAGAAAAGTGTATCTGTTTAAACCTGACAGTCTTACCCAATGGAGTCGTAAATTGATCAGAAAACGTTATGGCTGTGCTGCTGGATATAAGACAATTGGAGCAAAAGGCGTTTTGGTTGTCGCTGGTGGGGAAAACGCTGCTTCTTATGAGATACTGAAGCTTACCCGGAATGGACATTTTGGCATCAAAACAATGTTACTGGCCCATTTCTTCTCTCATTCACTGTATATATCTTCACACTTGATCTTAGAAATGATAAGCAGTGCTCTATTTTGACCAGCATGAGTGGTGTTGATCTCTGATCAATGTTGCAATGTTTTGGGAAGCGCACCTACATGTCTATTAACGGCTTGCACACATACATACTTGCATAATGTAAGCTGCGCGGTGCAGTTGCGTAGCTGGAATATTAGGTAGAGCAGGACAGTCTTGTCCAAAGTTGGGACATTTGAATGAGAATAAGCAGAAATTGACAGCTGGGACAATCATCTACAGTAGAGTTTCGTGCCAAAATGTCCAGAAACGCTTCTGCCATTCATGGTGCTGAATTGGTTGATCACAGGGGCTTCCGTCAAGGAATGAAGTTTGTCCATCGATTCCCACCTGCTCATGCGGTTACAGGTATGTTCTATTTTTTTGCCAGCAGAATAAGGAGGCTGGCCTCAACTCAACACTTGTTTGCGCGTCTTTTCATGTTGAAGGTCTCTTGTATTTTATTAACCTGACTTGCTTCTTTGTTTGCTACGGCAAGACGACACGATAAGAGAGTTATGTAAGCGTGTGTGTGTGCGTGTGTATGCAGCTGTGCTGTGCACACACACACATGCCTGCGCACAAAAGTATGTGCTACGTAACGCTATCAGGTCGGAACTCGGCGCTTGGAGTGTCGTGCAGAGACTGCTTTTGGCCTCGCCTTACTATCTTGCTTTTATCCCGTGGTCGAGACTCGAGTATCACATATTCAAGTTTCGCGCAGCACACTGACCCAAATGTTCAAAACTCATTATAACTCTAGCTTGTTCGCCAGCGACGTTCTGCATCACACTTTTCCATCTTCTCGTAAATTGAGTTGACAAAACACGCAAAACTACATTCTCTGTCAAAAGAATACAACTGGGACAATCCCTCACAGGGAACACAAATCACAATGCCCGTTAGAATGTTGCTTGCAAAGCATCGACATATTTATAGGTGGACACTTCTTCGTCTGTGGAGACACAGAAGGCAGGTGGTTGCGCCAGGTGTAACGTCTGTGCACACATAGTGACAGACTCAACATCTTTACACAAACACCTATGAGGGGGCACTTATTGGAGGAAGCCGCTTATGCGAGGGGGCGCTCATTAACTCGACTCCTCGGGAGCCCCAAAATTTCATCAAAATTCTCTGTTGTTGTCTCATTTTTGTGTACATCTGCATAGATTTTAAACTGAAACTCCATAGGTTTTGATCAGAATACCTGCAATTAGTAGCAGTGCTGTCATAGGTAGCCCAATTTTGTGTTAGGAATGGTCACTAGGCACATAATATGGTAGTGCTAGTACTACTTGTGCTTACAAAAGGTGAGGGCTTATTGGAGGGGGGGGGGGGGGGCGCTTTGTTTCACACTCACTCTCTGACGCACTCTAGCGGAATAGTATCATCGCAATGTACAGTGAGACCGAGATTCTCTGTATTCTGGCATAGCCACTGCTCCCAGGAAATAGCGAGTGTGAGCAGTACAATTTTGCTAAGGAGGAATGGACGGAGATGGCACTCCTGCAATCCGGCATTAGACTACACAACCGCGTTGGTATCGGCTTGAGCGGAGTGTTTCGGTCAGTGTTGCCTGAGGGTGGAAGAACAAGCTGTGTGTGTAAAAAGTTCAACCTATACTTTGTGTCTGTCAAATTTTGGTGAACAGTATAGTGAACTTTGTACACATCGTTAGCCGCATCTCGAGAAAGTGTCTTGAGAATGTGTACCTTAATGCCAAGTGCAGCTATCCCCACGATACGGTTGTCTGTACAGCTGATCTGAAGCTCAGTGATATCGCCGCGATTGCTATATGTTATCGGCATGATACGACGCCGTTTATCTGATGTTTCCTACCTGCGTGAAAACGTCACATCCAACAAACAAGCTGTGTGTGTAAAAAGTTCAACCTATACCTTGTGCCCGTCAAATTTTGGTGAACAGTATAGTGAACTTTGTACACATCGCTAGCCGCATCTGGAGAAAGTGTCTTGAGAACGTGTACCTTAATCCCAAGTGCAGCTATCCCCCACGATACGCTTATCTGTACAGCTGATCTGAAGCTCAGTGATATCGCCGCGTTCGCTATATGTTATCGGCATGATACGACGCCGTTTCTCTGGTGTTTCCTACCGGTGTGAAAACATCGCATCCAACAAAAAACTTGCGCAAAAGTTTGGGTGCGGTCGTTCATTATCACGAACTCCTCTTGGCGTACGCCCTTTCTATTCTACGTTCGCATTCATCAATCAACAACAGTTTTGGCAATTTACGAAATTTTGACATTTCTGTCAAATTTTGAACATTTCTGTCAAATTTAGTAGCTACAAAAATATTCTGTTGTGTTACAAATTATCCGCTGTCTATGCCCTTTCCATTTCTGAAGAAATTTTGCCGCTAGCCCAAATCTAGCCCGCTAGCATCAAATGAAAATGTCGATTTTGACATTTTTTAAAAATATTTAATTCCAAATTTCTCAAAATTGCAATTTAATGAAGCTGCAACACTGTGTCACAAATTCCTGTTGGCATATGGCCTTACCATTTCTGCATTCGCATTCGTCAATAAATGACTTTCTATTTTTGTCATTCTATGAAATTCGGGCAAATATTCGCGTCTTTCTATCAAATTTCACATTTGCAAAAATATTCTGTTGTGTTACAAATTATCCGCTGTCCATGCTCTTTCCATTTCTGAAGAAATTTTGCCGCTAGCCCATCAGACGAAAGTGTCGATTTTGAAATTTTTTGTTTTTAATTCTGAATATCTCGAAATTGAGATTTATTAAAACTGCAAAGCTATGTCATACATTCTTGTTGACATACGGCCTTACCATTTCTGCATTCACATTCGTCAATAAATGACGTTCTATTTTTGTCAATTCATCAAATTTTGACAAACAATTGTGTATTTCTATTAAATTCCACATTTACAAAAAATTTCTTTTGTGTTACAAATCATCCGCGGTCTATGCTCTTTCCATTTCTGAAGAAATTTCGTCGCTAGCTCATCGGGTGAAAAAGTCGATTTTTGAGATTTTTGAATTTCAATTGTGAATATCTCGAAAATGCGAAATTAGCAACAGAAACGGACATCAGATCCATACTCAGCGGCCTTGACTCTACTTGACCACATATGCCACATATCTTACTTCGGTGCCACGGACACACACACGGACAGACAGACAGACAGACAGACAGACATTGTCATCCGTATATATACACCTCGCCGCGCTGAGGCGCGGCGAAAAAAACTTGCCAAAAGTTTGTGCGAGCGAATTCCTGTGTTCAGCGTACGCATTTGTGTTTCCGAGTGCACATTCATCAAAAAACATCTGTTCTGGCCATCAGACGAAGATCTCGATTTTGACATTTTTTTAAATTTTAATTCTAAATATCTCAAAATTAGAATTTATTACAAATGCAACACTATGTCACAAATTCTTATTGGCATACGGCCTTGCCATTTCTGCGTTCAAATTCGTCAAAAAACGACGTTCAATTTTGTTGATTTATGGAATTTTGAAAAATAATTACGTATTTCTATTAAATTCCATACTTGCAAAAAATTTCTCTTGCGTTACAAATTATCCGTAGTCTATACTCTTTCCATTTCTGAAGAAATTTCGCCGCTATATCATCAGGTGAAAAAGTCGATTTTCGACATTTCCATATTTTGATTGAAAATATCTCGAAATTGCAATTTTTAAAAACTGCAAAACTATGTCACAAATCCTTATTGGCATACGACCTTTCCATTTCTGCATTCACATTCGTCAATAAATAACGTTGTATTTTAGTCAATTTATGCAATTTTGACAAATAATCGCGTATTTCTATTAAATTCCACATTTGCAAAAAATTTCTTTTGTGTTACAAATTATCCGCGGGCCATGCTCCTTCCATTTCTGAAGAAATTGGGCGGCTAGCTCATCAGACGAAAAAGTCGATTTTCGACATTTTTGAATTTTAATTGCGAATATCTCAAAAATGCGAAATTAGCAACAGAAACGGACATCGGATCCGTACTCAGCGACATCGACTCTACTTGACCACATATGTCACTGACTTTACTTCGGTGCGACGGAAACACACACACACACACACACATTGTCATCCGTATATATACACCTCGCCGCGCTGAGGCGCGGCGAAAAAAGACACGTAAGCTCAAGGCCATAGAAAGTCCCAAGTACGCTAGCATTCTACAACCAATCTGTATCTACCAGCCCTTTCGCAGCTCCACTGGACATTATGTACATGGAACATTTGTTCAATCTGACAACTCTACAAATGTTCCATTTAAACATACTTCGCAATCTGTGAAATCCTTTTGCGTTGCTCTTCTTTCCATCAATATGTCAAACGAAAGACATCCTACTTGAAAGTTAAATGCAGCTGCCCCAATAGTAACTATTGTTTGGCACAACAATTACATACGTTGTAAACGTTGTCTGTAAAACAGTTACGGCGACTGTAACAAGTTTGCGAAAAGTTGGTAGGTTTGCTAAATTGGTTGAAGAAAGCGAGTAACAACGAAAACTTCAACTTGGCTCTTCACTTGCTGCAAATAACAACAAACTCAATGGCAACACTGTCCTTCGACTGAGCGAATCGGCCAGAGGGATTGGCTGGTGCGCAGAATACAGGCACCCGATGTGGGTCACATGCCCATCCGAAGGGATAAAGATAGGGGCGAAAGGAGCAGTCTCGACCAATGTAGACCGAGATACAGCAATCGTCGCAGGCGGCAGAAGCGTATGTTGGCCTTGTGTGGCTAGGTGGCAATCTGTTGGTCTTGGACAGTTCTACATTACTGACAGCACCGGTCTGAGCTAACGCTACCATACATGGAAGCCCGGGTCGGCCGGGATGTAGCGTTGGCTCTGACCGGTACTGTATGTTGCTAATCACTGCGAAGCGACGCATCAGTTTCATTCTTGCTTCACTACTGTATTGGTGCCAGAATACTCTAATATTATGGTGTCAAAATGTTATCGAGTCAAACCATTGGTTGTATGTTTGACTATGGACTCTAAGTCTAGAGGCCAATCAAAGTCTGTGCACAAGTCTTAACAAGCGACGAAGCGAAATTATGCGTTTGCAGGGAACTTCTGCCACAAAATCGGTGCAGTTCGTGAATCGGCAAATGGGCGGTTATCAAATCGCTGAGCTCCGAACCGCCCGATACAGCTTTGGAATGGCTAAGCTCAGAAATAAGGTCTATGTATTCGGTGGTCGACAGAACCCACAATCGTTGCTCAACACAGTAGAGTATGCCACGCTGACTCGACTGGCCAAAACGACCACCAAAGTACGCCAGTTTAGCATACACCCTGCTAAGCTACCCCAAAGTGCTGATGGCGTGACGGCTGTTGCCTACGACCTGTCGCAGCAGTTGCCGGTATGTTCCTTGTCACACGTATAATATGGCATGCTGCAAAGTTCGGTTACCAGCAGTAAGACGAGAGCGTGACGTTAACTGAACTTTTGTAAACACACATCTATGTGGTGGAATAACGAATGGTTGACGATTAAGTGCGGCAAACCCATGCATTGGCCGAACGAAATGAACAGACGGCGACGACGAGCCATAGAAAATGGAGACGAGGCTGTTCCTCACTCTTGGCCTTGGCAGGTGAAGCTAAGTTTTGTGTGCACGAATGTGTGTGCCTCCAACAGTCATGAAACCAAACATTTGGACGATTGGGGTGGAATTTTCAGTTAGTCCAATATAACCGATTATAACCGATAATGCACCACTTTTGGCACCAATCTCTTTGGCGAACAAACTGATCCAACCTTACATGCTCTAGATTCAATATCCGGGGTTCAGGTGCAGCTGTTCCTGGCGCGAGCCGGACATGCGACAGTCAGGCATCACTGCAGCGGAACGATCATTCATCCTCAGTGGATACTGACCGCAGCGCATTGCATGTGAGTGTGCGCGAATTGGACAACCTGCAGGCGACCATTCTGTCGTTCATTCCAGCTTTCGTTAGATAAAATCATTGTGACTATACCAACAGCTTCGATGTTGTCTGAAGACATTGATATTTTTTGTCTCCCATGGACACGCCCATTCTCTGTCTGAATGTGATACCTGCGAACGAGGCATACACGCCTCGCCAACCATCTCTGAAGTCAGCCTTATGACCTCTAGTGTCGCTTCTATGCCCCTAATAATGTTTTAGTGCTGCTACCTCTGTCTGCAAAACACGTATTACATGCAGACACTCTAATGAAGGATGTATGACAACTAATTAGATAGGTACTCAAGTCAGTAGCACCCTATAAAATGCGCCCATGATAAAATTGCACATTATCGGAGTACTTTTAGTAAACGGGACATAATAGAGCTGAAGAGGAGCTACGGCATTGCTGGAGGGCACAAATACGATGATGACAAAGGAACTCGACTTCAGTTTGAAAGCTTTTATAGAATGAATGGCTCATCCGGTCAAAGCGCACTTTACGTGGACATCGGTCTAATAAAGGTCATTATTCAGACAGAACCTTGTCTGTAAATCTGAAAGTTTGGACAGAGATATTTTTGAACAAAACCCAAAGCCGTTACTCAGACATTAGTAGAGTTCAGATAAGAGCACTGATATGTAACTCGCTAAATGCAGTGCTCAGTCCGAATTGTCCAACCACTTTTCATGTCAAAATTTTGCTGCCATACAGTATCTATTTCTTTACTGCTGATTTTAACAAGGACTAAGCTGGCTTTGTCGTTAAGTGCACTGTGTACCAAACCTATGCACCTAACCTATGCACCTAACCTATGCAAAAGGATTTTTAATTCGCGAAGCAGTGCGTTAATTCTAATTGAAGTCAAGAATTGCCTACGATGACAAGATTCGCGCCGTCTGTCTGCCTTCGCAAGACGACCACATCTACAACAAAGATGTTATATCGCCCGGATGGGGACTCACTGGTAGGTAGTATCATTCATTTGTTCTAATACTCTGACAGCTCCAGTAGAATGAACCGCCACCTAACATTGATACCGCATCCGCATGTAGACGCTTGTATGGCACGATCGCCTGTGGCGCCTCCCTCGTCCTTCTATTGTACTGCACACAAAGAAAGGTGTTATTTCTGTCCACACCTCACTGGCGTATGCCGTCTAGCAGCAAATAGTCAATGCTATTCCTCCGGCTCAACCAAATCATTGGTACACTTCGGCGTTACACAGATGTACATACATACATATTACATCCATACCACTCAGCTGTTGCCAACAGCCAAAGTCATACCGTGACATTGCCAGCCAGTCACCCCAGCGTTTCAGACGACGATGACCCCAGCTCAAAACCTACCAGTTTACGTCAGGCGAAACTGCGAATATTTCGCAAGGGAGCCTGTCCTCTGACATTGCCGCAATTCTGCGCAATGAGCACAAAAGGGGGTGTAGCGCAGGGCGACTCTGGAGGACCCTGGGTATGTCTTGGCGCAAAAAACTCTGCTGTGCCTACATTGCAAAAGGACCATTACAGAGAGCATACATTGTTTAATAGCACGGCTTTGTGCGAATGTCAACGTTAATGTCTCATAACCCTGACAAGGTCTGCCTTTGAACACCTTGCGCTTGTTGCACTCGGCAGACCTCTCAAGTTCTCAACTGACTGAACATAATACTACAGCCTCCAAAACTCCAAGCCAATCGGTTGGCGCATCCCCGTCAGTTGACAAACAAAGCTGGCAAACCCACCGTGGGCCACCCTGTAGGTACATCTGTGGTGATGCATCGAACATTGTTTGGTGTTCGCCCAAAGGCCTACATACATAGGGTTCGTTCAGGTCGCAAGGGGGAGCGATGATCGCTGGTGGCAATACGCCGTGGTCAGCGGCACCGGAGGAAAAACCGATCCAAGTACATTCAAAATACAAATTGTGATTTATGGTAAAATGTGTACGCACTCTCTCAAAACTGTAACTCACGACGTTTTAGAAATGTATGCGTCGAAGGTCGCCGGCATCGTATGCGACTACATTCATGAAACGACTGGAGAGCAGATATGCCAGGATCCACCACACCCGCTACTGCCGCTACTCGCGAGGGATTTGGGAACCCCACCGATTCCATCTTTCGAGAAACATGCCATGGACTCGTCCCAATCGATCAGCGTCAAATTTAAGGCGGAAACTCTGCTGCGTTATTCCATTCATGACTAAATACGTGTATCAAGCGAGCTATGTGGAGTGAATTAAGCGCGATTTCACGTACACAGCAGTGAATGCAAAGCAGCAGGTAGGGTGATGCATAGCCAACAAAGTGTGATGGGAAGATAAATCAAAAGATCAATCAGGCAGAGACAACACTAACCAAAGCCTAATCAAGGACGTATGCAGTGTGACAACGACAATTGGCAAGACAATAGTGAAAGGGGGAGTGTTGGGGGGGGGGGGGGGGGGGAGGGGTTGCGCTTTGTCCAACTACAGATATGGTGGCAAATTATGATCTCTCTGATGTATGCGCAGCACACTGCAGTGCCGATCCGTGTTGTGGCAATTCGTCGTCAGATTTTTCTAGAGATTCGAACGAAGAAGTCTCCATTTAAAGGCACACAGTTACAAGTGCAAGTGCAACGTGAGCGCATTAGTACACTGGCTCAGCGGCGCAAGGTAAACAAACCGCAGCGCACTCTTCTTCACGGCCAGGGCTGCGGTGCGTGCACTAGACAAAATAGAGTTCAGCGATTACAATGGCATTTGAAGTTAATACGAGAGCTGCCGTGATTTCCACCGGGATTGGAGTGATTCTACTCATGCTTTGGCAAATGACTCGACGAGACGGCGCCCTTCGCAAGGCGGTGCGACGCATAGAATGTAAGACAACAGCACTGCATTGGTTAGCCAAATACATCGGTTGAAGTTGCAAGCTTTGGCAGTTGTGGAAGACGAGATGCGCATTTTCATGTCGAAATGATTGAAACGCCATGTCGACTGCTCTAGTATGTGCGCACATTAACCATTTGTCACATTGGTAAAACCAAAATACCAAAGATTATAATGAAGTTATCAACAACCTGGTCGCAATCACGATATTATGATAGCCATTTGCAGCCTTACTGGTCCCATGGGAGGAGGTCGGAGTGGTCTCAGAGCTCTACATGCACCCAGTCAAGTCGTGCAGGGGCCTGTCGGTGACTGAAGCAAAGTGTACGGCGTTTGGTCTTCAAAGTGGGGAGAATAAGGACAGACACTTTGTGATTGTTGATGAGAAGACGAGAGCGTCCGTGTCGGCCAAGTGAGTCTGCGGCATCCTCGTTGAAGGACACAAGGGTCTTCGTCAGAATATTTTTGAAAACTAAAACTTTTGGGAACAGAATTGGGCACACGTCTGGTGGACGTCCATACATACATGCCTAATTGTCCGAGACTTTTCTCAGATTTCTTCTCCACGGTATATTTGTTTGTACGTGTCTACAACCAGACAAATAGGCAGCATAACAAATCACGGGTACACCAGCCGTGTAGAGCTTGCACTGCGACGGAATGATCAATGAACTGGAATTTGCAGGGTCAATCCAAGAACGGTGTTGATCCAATGCTCTGTTGACAACGGCATATTGCAGCTCGAAAGCTCGCTGGAAGAAGACAAGGTGTCATTTGGAAGTGTCAGGGTTGATTTGGATAAAGTCAAACGAGACGCTGCTGTTGCATTTGCGAGGTTTGGTTTTATAACTGTGTATTTTAGTACGATTTTATGCGTGCAGATTGTAGGTTAGGTACGTGTACGATCAACGATTCTTCACAAAATCATCAATGGAGGTCAGTTTGACCTGCAGCTGCAGGCAGATGTTAGCATTGGAACTGTATTAATGAACAGTGTATTTTACACAACCCGATTATATTATTGAAGGGAGGAGGATATGATTACAAATTCTCCCGCTAGCTACTTGGTTCACTTTCGTATTGGAGAGGACTCGCTTTATGGCTTTGGGGGCGGCGGGTGGGGGCTTATTTGAGGTTTTACGCCATTTCCATTTTCCTGCTTCTAGCTTCTTCGACGGCGAGAAGTGCGAGGGATTGGACTGCGGCCACCCCGTCTCCAACTGGCTGACGCAATTCCCAAACAACGAAGAAAGCGAACAACCAACGACCTACCGAATGATCCAATTTCTGCCTGCGCTCAACAACGACAGACGTGTCAATTCCTTGCCTCTGGTCAAGTCGATGAACGATGTCATCGCGAGTAGAAGCGATAAGGTACGTCAGTTCAAAAACTATTCTTGAATATAGAATTGGAATTATTTGTTTCATCTACACTTGACTCTTTGTAGTAAGGCGTCTTATTATTTTCAAGATTCCCTATGTCGATCTAGCACCGGTCACGCTCCACAGCCACCAATCCTTAGCTGAACTAAATGGGCGAATATTATCGGAGGGTGGCACTGAGGTTTCAATGCGGCAATTCAGACCCAATATTGTAATCGAGGGACAGGATCTGACCGCATTTGAAGAGGTGCTTCCTCTATTGATTATACGCAACTGAATAAAACCTAAATAATTACTGCAATAATCAGGACACGTGGAGCCGCGTCAAAATCGGACAGAGCGCCGAGTTCTCCAGCTTGATTCCAGCTGGAAGGTATGGGCTACAGATATCTTGTTATTTAGATTTATTTTTGATTACTTCAAAAATATGTTGAGGTCCATGTGATAATCAATTTGAACGAGAGAACGGTTCAGATGCGCCGTCACCACTGTGGACACTGAAAAGGGAACATTTGACAAGGGAAACGAGCCCATTCGAACCTTGAAATCGCAAGTCCAATTCCGATTTCACATGGAATAGCTGATGACACGACTTTCTTCACTTCAACTTTCAGATACCGACTTGGAGACGCGCCAGTTTTCGACTACCTCCCCAAATTCGGAATTTGTCTGGCGCCGGACACACTTGGAACCATCAGGGTCGGCGATACTGTATTCGCAAAGAAGTAATTTGATCTACGCTATGAACCGTGCAGAGTGGGTAGCGCCGGTGTACGGTAGCTAGCAAGACGAAGAATGAAGATAGCAAAACGTACGTAGCGCAGCCGCCTGTTGTTACCTTACGTGATTTAGATCGCGGTCATGTTTTGACAACTGCGTCGTGCATAGCTATGGCGTGAAACGCTCGTTCTGCGCTGACTGTCTAGTGCCTACGCGTCGACGCCTTGAACGCAAACGCAACGACAGTAGGATTACTTATCGGCCTGCTATTGGATTGGGTTGCCAGTTTACACACGGCGTCTTGTCGTTTGTAGTGGACTCACAAAAGTCTGGGCAGGCGGCTCCGCGCATACGCGGCGGGGGTTCTATCGCAACTTCGCTCGGCATCGATGGAAAAGATAACAGAGCGAGCTCGCAGTAGCGCCTCTGCGTCCAGTCCACTACACACCTGGGCGACATTCTTCTACACGACTACGTTGTGTTGTGTAGAGAGCGTGTGCACTGTGTTGTGAGCAAACTCAGTGTTACTAACCATGCAATAATGCTGCCTCGCTTGTTTCTGGTCACATTTCTATGGACACTGGAGAAGTTTTACCCGGCTGACGCCACGGGTACCAGAAAGAAATCACACTTGCCCAGACGGCTGTTGACGGAGTTTACAATTTGTTGTCCTCTTGTAGAGTGCGTCAAAGTGCTGTTCTCTCGTCGCGTGGGTCTACGCTATTTGGGTGCGCCGGCTCTAGAAGTTGAAACCTCAGACTCTGTTCTGACTTGCGGACTGCACTGCGCTAATTACGATGGGTGCAGAGCTGCCAATTACGACAGAATCGGTCAATTGTGTCTTCTGTTCGGTAGGACGGAGGATGACGTGCCCAAGGCATTGTATTCAGAAGTTTGAATCGTCTGGGTCTCGAGCGGAAGATCTCCACTTAGGGCGTATTTCAGCTGCCAGTTCAAGTGGATGGATTTCTGGATAGTCAGGCACGATTTAGATTCAGGAGACGAAGACAGAATTGGCGACGGCCGCCTCCCCCAGATAGTTTTCAGAGGTGGAACTTGGGAACCTTTGGTTTCAATTCAAAGTTGCAATAATTCGCAATGTTTTGCGGTTTCAGGCGCGTAGTTTCCCCAGAAGAATTACCACCTTGGGCCAGGAACGGTCTTGGGCGCTACTCCAACTGGAGGGTGCGCGGTGTCACGCCACGACCCACAACGACAACCACAGCAACAACCACAACAACAACCACAACAACAAGTACTGCGACCACGACGACGACGATCACCACAACAACAACGCCAATGACGAATACACGCCCCAGTGACAAATACGAGTTCGCCAGAGGCTACATTTATTTGTTTGAGGTGGAGTGCCGAGAGTGGAAGAGGCCGCCTGCGAAGGAAGGTGCAGGTAAATTGACACTGCTTTAATGTGTAAATGAGTCTATATCTTACCATCTTACAGACACAGAAAGCGAAAGAGACGGGAGAGAAACCCCAGGATCAACCATTCAGAGGCCTGACAGGCCACCCCCACTACCAAACAGGGATTGTGCATTGGAAAAGCTGAGGCAATGCTTTCACCAACATCAATAACACAACATCCGCATCCAAAGCCACCCGTTGCCTTGCAGCTACTCCAGTCAATATGGCGACACGGACAGACACACTCTGTTGGGCCAAAGCAGTGCGGCAAGCGAGGCCCAATGCGCACAACTCTGCTATCAATTCGTCTTGTGCACAAGTGCATTATTCACGCCAACTGAGGATAAGTGCGAACTGATGTCGGCGCATTTCACGGAGGTAAACGCACCCCACAGAAGTTTGCCCGTTTGGGCCGAGGGAGGCTTGAAAGGCGTCGTGTCAAATATCAGTTGCGAAGGTTTGTGTTTACATGTTTATATTTTGTTGTGCTCCTTCTGTTTGTGGGCCAAATGTACTGTACTTCACTTGGTTGCACACACGATAGTATGCGTCGCACTCAGACTTGCTCTTGCATATTATATTGTGATTCTATCCATTCAGGTCAAGATGAAGCGTCGACTGAATTCTATCAATTGCTCCTTCCGTATTTGTCCTGGCTGTTTGCCGGCAAGGCTCGCGACCCAGACTATTTTCGACACTCTGTCAAGATTCCCAAATGGCTTAGTGCCTCGGACATGTTCGAAAATTCAAATGGCGAAGCTGCCGAACCGGAGAGCAATTTTGAGAGTTTGAATGGAAGGGACTTCCAGAGCACTTGTGGGAGACCTGCAGTAGCGCCACAAGTCAGCAGGTCGATTGAAGCTCTGCCGTCCCAAGTGAAAATCGTTGGTGGGTTACGAAGCGTTGCAATTGGTAAAGTGCATACGATCAAACGTTCATTGATCGTGCGAGTTTCTACACTCACTTCTCCAATGTTGATATCTTTGCACGACTTCAGGCGGTACTGAGGCGCGACCTCACAGCTGGCCCTGGCAAGCGAGTATACTTCTATACGGAAAGCATATATGCGGTGGGAGTCTAATCGACGAGAGGCACGTTCTGTCGGCCGCTCACTGCTTTCCCAAGAGTGCCAGGTAGCGTTTCCCTTGATTCGTATTGCGTAATTGGATAAAAACACGCAACGTCCCTTTTAGAGACCAGCTGTTTGCCTATCAGATTGTGTTGGGCTCCCACGCGAGAACTAGCGAAGAATTGGGGCAGCAAACTCGCTTTGTGGCCAGTTTGGTGGTGCACGAGCTGTATGACTCGCCGATGGCGCACGCGCACGACGTTGCAATTGTCAAATTACGCGCCAAGGTGGCATTCACGCACCAAGTGCGCCCCATATGCCTGGCGCAGAGAGATGCTACACCAGGCACGCAGTGCGTTGTCACGGGATGGGGAAAGACCAAAGGTTTGGTCGTTCAATATGGGTGGGGATTTTGGGCGCTTTTAAAAAATTGCATAGCGCTTTTAATAAAGTCACGAAGCGCTTTTAAATGGCAACTAACGCTTTTAATTTGCCACGACAGCTTTTGCTTGCCGCTCTTCGGAAATGGCAGGAGGCGCTTTTAAAATGGCAGAACGCGCTTTTAAATGGCATGTTGCGCTTTTAATTCCTCCGGCAGTATTCCCCTGGACTTGACGCGGTGGAGGAGCGTATTCATGGCACGCAGCAATGGCCAGGCATCGCTGTTTGCGCAACAGGGCAAAGCAGGGAAGGGGCTCAGCCAGCAGGAGGTGAATTATATGGAGGAGTGTTTATTCCACTTACAGTTTGCACTAAAACTCGGTCGACGTCGCGCCTGGCGGGTCTCAACTGAGGCTTAGCGCGACCACCAACTTCAGGGCGCGCTCCGCGCGCCCTGAAGTCGGTCACCGGTCGCGTTAAGCCTAAGCTTCGACCCGCCAGACTGCGACGCCGACTGACTCTTGTGGACTGTGGGCGCAGGGCGAGCCTAAGCATAGCCTGAATTCAAAGGAATATACGCTGTCAAGGGATAGCAATGGATTCAATCAAGCAATGCGAATTTTGGACAGTTACGTGAATGCACACAGAATGCAACGAGTACATAAGTCATCCATTCTGCGCGCTCGCTTATATCCCCACCGTCTGCCTTTTGGTTGACCATCGGCGCGGCTCCGCAGCTTCCACGGAATTAAAAGCGCAAGTTGCCATTTAAAAGCGCATTCTGCCATTTTAAAAGCGCTTCCGGCCAAATTAAAAGCGCACCGCTGCGTTTCGCGGCCGCCAGAAATTAAAAGCGCAAGATGCCAATTAAAAGCTGGACGTGCCATTTAAAAGCTGCAAATATTTATCCCCGTTCAATATTATGCCGACCGATTGTTTCTGTAGACTGTCACTATTCGGCGGGCCTAAGCCGGGCGACTTCATACGCGAGCTCGGCGTGCGCCCGTTTTGTATGTACGTCCTCGTGAAGCGGAGAGCTGCCTAAGACCGCCGTTAACTTTTGGAAGCTATCCACACAGTGATTAAAACTGCGCAGTCTCAACCTTTGATGGCTCGAACTCAAGGCTCGGGTTTTCGCGTTTAGGAACAGGCGACGACAATCGCTTGCAACAAGTCGTGGTGCCGATCATGGGCCACGCTGTGTGCAATGACCGCAAGCGGTACAACGGTCAGATTCACCGCGACAGCATGGTTTGTGCTGGATACGACTACGGCGCTAAGGACAGCTGTCAGGTCCGACAACGCACAAGCTGAATAGATTAAGTAGACAGTTTCTCCCTTGTCCACAGAATGCTGACGACAGAATAATGCCAGTCGACCAGCCAATCCCAAGTGTAACCAAACATCTCTCCCCCCCCCCCCCTCCCAAACTCACAATTGATATCGCCTCCGACGTTAGACGCACTGTGCTGTGTTCGCCTGTGGTGGAAGCAAGCATCGCATTATTAAAATTTGGTTCGGCTAGACGATTCAAAAGTTTCGCCTTCGGCGCTTATGTTTTCTGCGAGCCAGACATGCCCAGATTGTAGTGCTTTTGCCAAACCAACAAAACTTCATTGCAGGGCGATTCGGGAGGGCCATTGGTGTGTCCAGGTGGTCAAGGGGTGTGGCACCTGCAGGGTGTTGTTTCTTGGGGCACAGACTGCGCCAGGCAGTTCAAACCCGGCGTCTATGCCCGAGTCACTGGTGCTAAGGCGTGGATACTAAAGCACACCGCTGAGGATAGCGACCTGTTTGCCAGCTCAGCCGATGTAACAGCGACAACGACCACAACAACGACGACGACAACGACCACAACAACTACAACAACGACCACTACAACTACAACTACAACGACCACCACCACAACCACACCAACGACCACCACAACACCGATTCCTTGGTCTTACGGGCCGGAGTTTCAGAGCATCTGTGCAGTGAGAATGCGTCAGCTGGAGGGATCGCAGCAGAGAATAATTGGTCATTCCAATTCATTCCCAATGTAAGACACACAACTTATGTAGGTATGCTGTTTACAGGCGGCATAGAAGCAGTGCCACATAGTTGGCCGTGGCAAGCGAGCATTCTTCTCTATGGCAAGCACATCTGCGGAGGCACTCTGATCGACCATCGCCATGTGCTCAGCGCGGCGCACTGCTTCCCTACGGGCTTGAGGTGGCGTATCATATCGTGCGTGTGGCGTGTTTACTGTTTACCCACATATAAACACAAGCACCGAATTGTTCAGGCGGCAGCCGTACGCGTTCAGAGTGGTGTTAGGGTCTCACACTAGAGCCGCCAAAGAAGCGGGAGAACAAGAGTTGAGAGTCTTGAGAATTACAGTACACAAAAACTACGACAGGCCAAAGCACGCTCATGACTTGGCCGTAGTGAAATTACGCACCAAGGCGCAGATCACGCACCACGTTCATCCCGTGTGTTTGGCGGAGAGAAGCGCCACGCATGGGGATCTGTGCACCGTCACTGGCTGGGGAAATACCGGAGGTTATAGTGATTGACCAATTATGATTGGGTTACCCATCATTATCGATCGATCAGCGCTATTTCAGGAACTGGAGACAACAACCGCCTTCAGCAGGTGGTGGTGCCTGTCATGCAGCACAGTCAGTGCAACAGTCGGCGCTTCTACAGGGTGGGCCAAAAAAAGTGAGACCCCTAACTTTGCGGCCGCCGTTCTCAAGCATGACTGCACCGATTGACTTCAAATTTGGTGACAACACACTACAGGGTGTTGTTGATCGTCGGTACAAATTTCAACCAATTCTGTGCATCTCACGCCAAATGGCAGCTACGCGCGCAACACCATGCCGAAAATTGGGTGCGGACGGCGAAGAGGAGGATGGCGGCAAATTCTGAGATCATAGATTCGGGCTGTTCGATGGGGCCGCCACCCTGGTCGACCACTTGCTGCAAGCGGGGGCCGAAACCGGTAGATCGAATTGTCCGTTAACCTCATAACTCTTGCACAATCACACCCTCCAGATGCCACATGCTGGTAATGGGGTGACGGTAGACATCCGTAGACTCCACAGTGTATTCGTTATCTCTCAGATTTTTTAGACAGTGTAATGTTTGATAGTCACACGTTGTCCCACACCGTCTAACGAACTGCATTCCGATCACTATCTTACGGATGACGACTCACATGGCCATCCTCCTCTTCGCCGTCCGCACCCAATTTTCGGCATGGTGTTGCGCGCGTAGCTGCCATTTGGCGTGAGATGCACAGAATTGGTTGAAATTTGTGCCGACGATCAACAGCACCCTGTAGTGTGTTGTCACCAAATTTGAAGTCAATCGGTGCAGTCATGCTTGAGAACGGCGGCCGCAAAGTTAGGGGTCTCACTTTTTTTGGCCCACCCTGTACAATGGCCAAGTTCATAGGGACACCATGTTATGCGCTGGGTACGAAGAGGGCGGGAGGGACAGTTGTCAGGTGCGCCATTGACTGTCCCACTGACTCGCACGGCACACTATCAGCCATTATCTGAGGCTCTGAGCTGACGCAAATAAACGGCACCATTGTGTCGCCTGCTGCAGTACGCTTCACATGCTTACACGGCCACGCCAACAATTTTACCCTCAGGGCAATTTCACACATGTACATTGCTTCCAGGGCGATTCTGGAGGACCCCTGGTGTGCCCTGGTCCCCAGGGGGTCTGGCGCCTCCAGGGAGTGGTGTCGTGGGGCTCCGATTGCGCCAGGAGATTCAAGCCCGGGGTCTATGCCAGTGTGGCAGCCATGAGACCATGGATTCTGGCACAGATGACGCTCGGTCATGGCTCTGCGACAACATCTGAAACGACCACTGCCATGCCTCCAAAGCGGCCTGGGGCCCCGCCCCTGCTGGTCCCCTTTAGACCCCCTCCGAGAAGGGTAGCCACGGGTGGCCTCTATCCCTGGGAGCACGGCCAGGCCAGCCGCTATGGCAGGAGGCCGTCACGATACAGAACGCTATCTGAAAGAAGAACACTGGACCATAGAAGCAGAACTTTGGAGAGAGGAAGGTCGGGCAGAAGACGCCTATGATAGTGAGGGGATTTTCCAAAACGTGCCATGTCTTCGTGTCTACGTGTTGGTTGATGAACGCAGATTTAAGCTATGTTAGCGTGCGTCTTAGACGTTATTGCACAGCTATATTTTGCTCATAATTAGGCATCAAATTTTGCTGACGTTTAGCGTTGTCTAGAAATCTTTTGTGTATCCCATTGGGGACCGCGATTTTTTTCGGCCGCCTTTTTCGGCGGGTGCCATTTCACGCTGGGCATTGATCACAACGCTCATAACAATGCTGGCATTTAACTACAGTGTGACAAGAAGGCTGGCATGGTTCATATTCATTCGTTATCTATACTGGTATTTATCAGGGTCGTCAAACTGTCGTTCGAAGTGAGCCTACGGCTTGACTATCAATGATGGCATTTATCATGGTTGGCGCGGCAGCGCCAGCCAAACCATAATATGTTCCATCCAGGCCGCGCGCACCTTTTCCCATCGTCACGATGTTTGTTTCTCGGGCTGTACTAAACGGAAGTGGATAAAATTTAGCACACTAAAGGGCTTTATCATAAATAGATTAAATTCCAAATTTGGTGAAAATCGGTGCAGTGTAGCAAAAGTTATAGGCGCAAAAAGGATCGCGGCGCGTTTCTTGTCCCACGGGCGGGGGGTGAATTCTTCTCCGTCTCCTCCAGATCACGCTCTAACGTCCATCAATCAGGATCTCGTCCAGTCGCCTTCCATTCTTCCCACCGATGGTTGCGCGCGTATAACACCAACCCCCGAAGTGCCACCGCTTGTTCAGGAGGCCCTGCATAGGTGTCCCAAAATTGTTTTGTTAAGTTTTGTGCGTGCCTCAAAGTGCCCCCGCTCGTTCAGGAGGCCCTGCATAGGTGTCCCAAAATTGTCCTGTTTATTTTGTGCGTGCCTCAAAGTGCCCCCGCTCGTTCAGGAGGCCCTGCATAGGTGTCCCAAAATTTCCTGTTCGTTTTGTACGTGCCTCAAAGTGCCCCCGCTCGTTCAGGAGGCCCTGCATAGGTGCCCCAAAATTGTCCTGTTCGTTTTGTGCGTGCCTCAAAGTGCCCCCGCTCGTTCAGGAGGCCCTGCATAGGTGTCCCAAAATTGTCCTGTTAAGTTTTGTGTGTGCCTCAGAGTGCCCCCGCTCGTTTAGGAGGTCCTCCATAGGTGTCCCAAAATTGTCCTGTTCGTTTTGTGCGTGCCTCAAAGTGCCCCCGCTCGTTCAGGAGGCCCTGCATAGGTGTCCCAAAATTTCCTGTTCGTTTTGTACGTGCCTCAAAGTGCCCCCGCTCGTTCAGGAGGCCCTGCATAGGTGTCCTAAAATTGTCCTGTTCGTTTTGTGCGTGCCTCAAAGTGCCCCCACTCGTTCAGGAGGCCCTGCATAGGTGTCCCAAAATTGTTTTGTTAAGTTTTGTGCGTGCCTCAAAGTGCCCCCGCTCGTTCAGGAGGCCCTGCATAGGTGTCCCAAAATTGTCCTGTTTCTCGTGTGCGTGCCTCAAAGTGCCCCCGCTCGTTCAGGAGGCCCTGCATATGTGTCCCAAAATTTCCTGTTCGTTTTGTACGTGCCTCAAAGTGCCCCCGCTCGTTCAGGAGGCCCTGCATAGGTGTCCCAAAATTGTCCTGTTCGTTTTGTGCGTGCCTCAAAGTGTCCCCGCTCGTTCAGGAGGCCATGCATACGTGTCCCAAAATTTCCTGTTAGGTAAGTTTTGTGCGTGCCTCAAAGTGCCCCCGCTCGCTCAGAAGGCCCTGCATAAGTGTCCCAAAATTGTCCTGTTAAGTTTTGTGCGTGCCTCAAAGTGCCCTCGCTCGTTCAGGAGGCCCTGCATAGGTGTCCCAAAATTGTCCCGTTCGTTTTGTGCGTGCCTCAAAGTGCCCCCGCTCGTTCAGAAGGCCCTGCATAGGTGTCCCAAAATTGTCCTGTTCGTTTTGCGCGTGCCTCAAAGTGCCCCCGCTCGTTCAGGAGGCCCTGCATAGGTGTCCCAAAATTGTCCTGTTCGTTTTGTGCGTGCCTCAAAGTGCCCCCGCTCGTTCAGGAGGCCCTGCATAGGTGACGCAAAATTGTTCTACTCCTGCTGTGCGTGCCTCAAAGTGCCCCCCCGCTCGTTCAGGAGGCCCTGCATAGGTGTCCCAAAATTGTCCTGTTAAGTTTTGTGCGTGCCTCAAAGTGCCCCCGCTCGTTCAGGAGGCCCTGCATAGGTGTCCTAAAATTGTCCTGTTCGTTTTGTGCGTGCCTCAAAGTGCCCCCACTCGTTCAGGAGGCCCTGCATAGGTGTCCCAAAATTGTTTTGTTAAGTTTTGTGCGTGCCTCAAAGTGCCCCCGCTCGTTCAGGAGGCCCTGCATAGGTGTCCCAAAATTGTCCTGTTTATTTTGTGCGTGCCTCAAAGTGCCCCCGCTCGTTCAGGAGGCCCTGCATAGGTGTCCCAAAATTTCCTGTTCGTTTTGTACGTGCCTCAAAGTGCCCCCGCTCGTTCAGGAGGCCCTGCATAGGTGTCCCAAAATTGTCCTGTTCGTTTTGTGCGTGCCTCAAAGTGTCCCCGCTCGTTCAGGAGGCCATGCATACGTGTCCCAAAATTTCCTGTTAGGTAAGTTTTGTGCGTGCCTCAAAGTGCCCCCGCTCGCTCAGAAGGCCCTGCATAAGTGTCCCAAAATTGTCCTGTTAAGTTTTGTGCGTGCCTCAAAGTGCCCTCGCTCGTTCAGGAGGCCCTGCATAGGTGTCCCAAAATTGTCCCGTTCGTTTTGTGCGTGCCTCAAAGTGCCCCCGCTCGTTCAGAAGGCCCTGCATAGGTGTCCCAAAATTGTCCTGTTCGTTTTGCGCGTGCCTCAAAGTGCCCCCGCTCGTTCAGGAGGCCCTGCATAGGTGTCCCAAAATTGTCCTGTTCGTTTTGTGCGTGCCTCAAAGTGCCCCCGCTCGTTCAGGAGGCCCTGCATAGGTGGCGCACAATTGGTCTCCTCCTGTGGTGCGTGCCTCAAAGTGCCCCCCCCCGCTCGTTCAGGAGGCCCTGCATAGGTGTCCCAAAATTGTCCTGTTAAGTTTTGTGCGTGCCTCAAAGTGCCCCCGCTCGTTCAGGAGGCCCTGCATAGGTGTCCCAAAATTGTCCTGTTAAGTTTTGTGCGTGCTTCAAAGTGCCCCCGCTCGTTCAGGAGGCCCTGCATAGGTGTTCCAAAATTGTTCTGTTCGTTTTGTGCGTGCCTCAATGTGCCCCCGCTCGTTCAGGAGGGCCTGCATAGGTGTCCCAAAATTGTCCTGTTACGATTTATGCGTGAATCAAAGTGCCCTCGCTCGTTCAGGAGGCCCTGCATAGGTGTCCCAAAATTGTCCTGTTCGTTTTGTGCGTGCCTCAAAGTGCCCCCGCTCGTTCAGGAGGCCCTGCATAGGTGACGCAAAATTGTTCTACTCGTGTTGTGCGTGCCTCAAAGTGCCCCCCGCTCGTTCAGGAGGCCCTGCATAGGTGTCCCAAAATTGTCCTGTTCGTTTTGTGCGTGCCTCAAAGTGCCTCCGCTCGTTCAGGAGGCCCTGCATTGGTGTCGCAAAATTGTTCTACTTGTTTTGTGCGTGCCTCAAAGTGCCCCCGCTCGTTCAGGAGGCCCTGCATAGGCGTCCCAGAATTGTCCTGTTCGTTTTGCGCGTGCCTCAAAGTGCCTCCGCTCGTTCAGGAGGTCCTGCATAGGTTTCGCAAAATTGGCCTGTTCGTGTTGTGCGTGCTTCAAAGTGCCCCCCGCTCGTTCAGGAGGCCCTGCATACGTGTCCCAAAACTGTTCTACTTGTTTTGTGCGTGCCTCAAAGTGCCCCCGCTCGTTCAGGAGGCCCTGCATAGGCGTCCCAAAATTGTCCTGTTCGTTTTGTGCAAAGTGCCCCCGCTCGTTCAGGAGGCCCTGCATAGGTGTCCCAAAATTGTCCTGTTCGTTTTGTGCGTGCCTCAAAGTGCCCCCGCTCGTTCAGGAGGCCCTGCATACGTGTCCCAAAATTGTCCTGTTCGTTTTGTGCGTGCCTCAAAGTGCCCCCGATCGTTCAGGAGGCCCTGCATAGGTGTCGCAAAATTGTTCTACTTGTTTTGTGCGTGCCTCAAAGTGCCCCCGCTCGTTCAGGAGGCCCTGCATAGGCGTCCCAAAATTGTCCTGTTCGTTTTGTGCGTGCCTCAAAGTGCCTCCGC
>JASAMZ010000336.1:2500-5000 GCA_030248115.1 Linhomoeus sp. GSCO2_2 | reverse complement strand
GAGTGATACTCGGAGTATTATTTGTTCTTCAGTTCAATTGCCGCAGTATTACTATATACCGCGTGCGAACAAACGCCTTTCGACAGAATACCCACTTGTGTCCCGAAGACTATACAGTTCTGCCGTTGATGCTGGTCAATCTGATCTCATAGCAAGGATACAGCTCAATTCATGTACGTACGTAGGTACATGCGTCTACCCTACGTAGCGCCAGATTATTTCACAGGCGTGAGCTAGTGTGAGTGTCCATCACGCCTCACGCCAAGTTGCGGTACCCGCGCCTACTTCTTAGTCGATCGGACCGCTTTAGCAACCAATTACACTGCGTAGACAGACAGTGGGGGCGGATTCCCGCACTTAGAAGCGGTGTCACGCAACGTAAGAAAAAGTTTCTCCTACCCACACACACGACTTCACGCGAGCGGTTAATTAACCCAAGGACTGGCATTGGGTTGGCTTGGCGCTAAACAATCAGACTTTCCAGATGAGTTGCACAACGTGTATGTATGCGACAGAATTGCACAACGTGTATGCGACATCGCAGTGACTTCCTTGTGTTTCTTATGTCGCCTCACGGGATTTCAGCCCTGTCAGAGTGCTCTGCACCCTTGTTGACTGTGCCCTTCTGTTGTTAGCCTCGAGTTTCCTCCAATAGAGTACAAGCATCTGTCGGGTTGGCACGGTATCACTTTTGCGTTGCGCTCACTAGCTAGCATGTCAAATGTACATACGGAGAAACTCAATGCTCTCTCATAAGCATGGGATGGCGTCAATAACGCTGCACCGTTGAGCCGATAGTCTCTCAGGGCCTTGTTTGGAAGTTCGGCCGGTTACACATGCTTCTTGCTGTTGCGTGTTGGTACCCACCCACCAACCAGTTTTACCTTTCGATCGCCCTGGCAACCAGTGACAATATAGTATACAATATAGTTAGTTAGAGCATATTCAGTTAGTTAGTTAGTTAGTTAGTTCAGGTCAGTTAGTTAGTTATAGCACACAATGTAGTTCGTTAGAGTTGACTCGCTGCCTTCGTCAATTTGAGGCGAAGTGCACTTCAATCAAGCCGTATAGACCCCCCACCCCCCATTTAGGGTCCACTGTTGTATACTGTAAAGTACCGAACTGCCTGAAATATGGTCCTTCTAAGGAACTTTGACTGCTCTCAACATTACAGCTGAGGAGAGGATTGAAACAATTGTGGTGTAGTCTCCAAATAGTGTTAAGTAGGTTGTAGTGTAGAGGTGGGCTGAAACAACAGTCGCAGCTACTAGCTACCTCCATTCTGCATATACTACAGTAACTACAGTACATTTGACATGGCCTTCAAGATGGCGACCAACTCAACGAGCGGCGATTCCCCCGCCTGGATGGGGCTTCTGCCCGAGCAGCTGACGATCGCCATTCGACTGCTGCAGGGCGCCGTCTGCTTCACGGTTAGCGGCCTGGTCGCCGCCGCCATCGTCCGCTACAAGCAGCTGAGGGAGCGCAAGGAGCTCGTGGTACGGTATCGCAAATAGTACAAGTGAAGCGAGAGAACTTCGGCAAAGTTTCAACTTTTAGAAACATGACACTCAAATTAGAAAATAGCAAAACCCTATTCCGAAATAATGCTCAAATTTGAACGACGGGATGACGCCCCCCCACCCCCCTTACCCCATCTACTGAACGTCTTTCCGTTGCAGAGAGTTTTCCTAAAGTTGATCACTGCCACCCGCCAAGTGATCCCACTTTTAAAAGGTCAACAAATATCGATCCACACAGGTGATCGGCGCCCTCTGCGTGGCCGACGCCGTCAACGGACTCGCCCGCTTCTCCTCGGGCGTCAACCGCTATTACTACTCCTCCACAGGACAGAGTGACCTGTTCGTAGTTTACCAATTGGCTGACGGCATATGAACGTGTAACCGAGAGGGCCATGGGGGGGGGGGGGGGGTAATCCCCCCTTCCTCCTAGCCGAAGGTACATATCACCCTCTCCGGGTACGCCCCCTCCCCCGAAAGACACTCCAGAAATTTCAAATACTCCGCTTGAAAATAGTAAATTCTCGCCTGCAGCGCCACGTTTTAGGCGTTTGGTACTTGACCCCCCCCCCCCCCCCCCCCCCCATGGCCGGTTGGCGCTTGCACGTAGGTAATAGGTGTGCATGGCTGACGGATGCGTAGCAGTTAATATAAACCAATGCAAAAATAATAAACTTCCAATCACACTGCAGGAAGGTCGACAAGAGGGAGTGCATGTGGCGCCTCCACTACTGGCTGTTCATCAGCGGCATCGGCGGAGCGACCTTTCTCTACTTCGCCATGGCCATAGACCGCCTACTGGCCACGGCCTGGCCCCTGCGCTACTTCAGCTGGGGAGTGGGATACGGTAGACGACTGGCGGCCGCCTTCACGGCTCTCACACTGCTAAACGCCATGTGAGATGACGCTGCATTCGGCCAGATACCGTAAATCCTCCAATAAGCGCCCCCCTCTCGAATAAGCGCCCCTCCTAGAGGTAG
>JASAMZ010000335.1:0-30118 GCA_030248115.1 Linhomoeus sp. GSCO2_2 | reverse complement strand
GCGAATGGCACTCAAGTGCATCATAAAAGGTTGTGTCTGTGCTCGCGCGGGAAGGTGCATGTTGCTCGTCTTAGAATTGGACACAATGAAAACGACGAGACTTCGTACACGGACCAACTCCTAAGAAATCAAGTATTCCACCGCGACCAACTAACAAAACAGCCATAGAAATGCAAGATCCACAAGCGAAACAGCGCGTCGTGCTTTGCGACGAGAGCGTACAAGTGGCGTTGCAGTACAGGGAGAGTGGAGAGGCCGAAAACGTGATCATTTCGGACTTTAAGATGCTGATAAGTGTGAAACCAACCAACAAACAACGTTGTGGCTCAGCCCAACTGTGAAGGGTACAGAAAGCGAGGTGTGTACGTTTCCAAAGCACACCAACTGTATTCTACCGTACGCAGATCGTAGCGAAACCAAGACTAAGCCGTGGTAGAGCATTTTCCAGCGACGTAACCAATGACTTTGTAGAGGCGGCGACTCCCTTCTTTCAGCGTAACGGCCAGAGCGGTAGCCGCCACCCACCTGAAGGCCTGGTTGTATGTACATACCTATGTACCTTGCTCTGCCGTTCAGTTTTGTAAGGTACATGGCTTTGGAATACGAATTGATTTGGAACTGTTACTCGACTTCTCTGTTTTACGGTCTTCTGTCATAGTCACGCACTGTGTTGTTATATGGAAAGACTGCCCCCCTACTCTGTACTCTGCGCACGATGCGGATTTAGGATCATCAAATACTGTTGTTGATGGCATGCGTGCAGCCCAACAACGACTCGTCAATTCGCGTTGAACTGCCCACGTTGGTGCGTCAACGTTCGAAGGCCCTACTTACTACTTAGCGCTCATAGCAGCAACCGCTGTCGTTACAGCAAGTGGCGGGGGCCGGTTTGCTAATTGCCCTTTCTTGCAGAGTCTGCCTTGTTTGCGACCACCCAACAAACGAGGCTGACCAATCTTTTCGCTGAATATTTAGAAGCAACAACGAATCTTTTCAGGTTTGCTACATACATCCGCAGGGCTTCAAGTGGCCTACAAAAGCGCACTTAGCTCAAACTCAACTCTACAGCCCGTTGCCTGAAGCTGAACGATGCGAGCTTCAGTAGGAGCGCTGGCTAATCTTTTGGGAGTGCTCGTTGCAACAACCCGGGGAGAGCTCGAGGCGACCAGGCTGGCGAAGTACGGCAGCGATCCTGTTCTGTTACTCTAACGATTCCTTCATATTGGGCAATTACGTGAATGATTGCACGCTACCTATGTACCACTGTATTGCTTCAGGATACGCGAATATGCCGAGCTCCGGGCAAGGATTGGCAGTCGTCGCAACACAGCCGCCTTCTTCAACCTCTCCAAGCCACTGGACCACACTACTTGGTACCGTATATCTTCTAATAATTCCCTGGTCTCCAATAATTCCACGTCTCTAATACTTCCCCGGGGTATTAAATCAAATGTTCCCAACTATAAATAATTCCAGGGTCTCTAATACTTCCCCATCTCTAATAATTCCCGGTCGGGGAATTAGCGAAAATCTTGACATTGCAAAATAATTCCCCCGGGAATTATTAGAAGGTATACGGTATACATGGTTTGACACCTCGCCTTGATGTACAGTATGGTGGTACAAGAAAAGTCCAAGAGCGTGTTGCTAACGCGAGATCTCAGACGTCGCATGTGGCCCGTGGCCGCGTACAGCTCTTGTATGGCGCTCGCACATTGTCTGCCATTTGCTAATGTAGGTCGGTGGACTACGACTCCTCCTCCGAGTGCATGCTCCGCTCCTGCATTGTCGATGCCACTCTCCTCCACCGTGACAATCAGACCGCCTTGCTGGAGGACCTCAGGGGTTGCCGTCGCCTGTGGAAACGGGGCGGCCCCGTCGTCGTTCTTCTGTCGATGATGCTGATGGACAAGTCCACCGACAAGCAGCTGCTTCGATGGATGATGGATAGCTTCGTGCCCACAATGGCCCAGCTGAAGTGCTCGATGGCGCTCGAGCGCTGCTTCCTCCTCAAGCCCCGGCTACTGCTGGCTGCCAAATGGGAGAGCGATTACACCGAATTGGCTCTGGACTACTACTTTGACTGGGCGAGTTGAGGGCCCAATCGTGTGGGCTAGTCCATGAGGCTGAAATGTTGTGCGTGAAACATAGATGCGAGACAGGGATGGCCCGACAATTGGGATTCCATTTTCGATTCTAACTGAAGAAATTCCGGGTTCTCAGAACAGCAAATGCTATGACCACCCTCCGCACATGCGAGTTGATGCTTCTCTCTCCCTTCTTCAGTCATTTCTGCGCACTTGGACCCACTGGCTGCCGAGAATAGACCTATGGGTCACCACCCCACTGGGAGCCGTGGGAGGTTGCCTCTCGGCAGTTGTCATCTATCACGGGCTGAAGACCAATGCCGGAGACAGAAGCGTCATGGTCTTCCACCTGATGGAGGCCTTCACCGATGGCGTCAACAGCGTCACGGGGCTGGCCAAGTCCACTGGACTGCCGATGCTCATTGCCAGTATTGGGACAAGGGGCTGTCGACTCGACCTGTACAACAAGCCAGAGTACCACGCGGTTGTCCGAGCGCTCTTCGACGTGGTCCTCTTCTATTTGCCCTTCAGATGGAATCAGCTGCTGCTCGCTCTGCTGGCCAGAGAGCGGGCGCTGATGCTGCTCGACGCCAATGGAGAGTCGGTGTGTCGCACAGAGCGACCCTGGACCTTTCTCCTGACATGTCTAGCTGTCTGCGGAGCTCTCTACTGCCTGTCGATAGTTCCCGTTGCGTTGGCCCACCACGCAGTAAACCCTTGGTTCCTCCGTTACTTCCCACAGTATTTCCACGCAGTGGCAGTCGTTGTACTCTTCGGGGCTCAGCTGTACTACTCGAGAACCTTTCGGAAGCGATACGCGAGCTTTGCCTCTGGAGAAGGTGTGAACCTGTCAGCTGAGGAGCTCGACAAACGACGCCGGATGCTGAGACGGCACTTCGGCCTGCTGCTTGGCACTGTGGGAGTCAATATGGTTTGCATCTCCATCTTCATCGTCTTCGGCGTCCGGACATTCGTCACCTTCCTGATCACGTTGGTGGCAGCCTATTCTACCAAAGTCCATGACTGGTTCCAGGGCTCAACTCTGCAAAGCATCAGCAGCATTTCCGGCACTCTGTTAGGCGTTACCATCTATGTGGCAGGTGACCTGAACAGCGCCCTCTCCCTGCCCTTCCACCTCTACTTCACCGAGTTCTTCTCAAGATTGTTTAAGGTGGCTGTCCTGCAGAAGTGCCAGCGAGCGACCTCATCTCTCAAGAAGATGGTCCTTCGATGCGATCGGGGTCCACAGCAAGTCGGTCCTACCGAGATGCAAGATGCCCCTTGAGAAATCAGTCACTGATGGGAACCTACTGAAAGAGCCCAACATAGTCTATCCACCACTTTCCAACATCCAAAGTGTTGTTGCGTATGTACTCATGCATGGGTTATCATGCGGACGGCAAGCTCTCGTTGGGCACTGCCGCATTGAGGCCAGCAAAGCATATGATGCAGCGCTTGGAATCCATCAAAGAGCTAACTCCTCCTCTGCCAGTGTCTCCCCCTGAACTTTTCGTCCCAAGTGAAGCCAAGCTGCCCTGATCCCATCCTGTTTCCACTGTTCTAATGTGATGTGACGTCAGTGTGAACATTTCGTTGTTTATTCGCCACGCGCTTGTGATGGTTTTACAAATTTACACGCAGTGGTGATTCGCAGTTTGGAGACCGTTGTTTTGGGTGCCTAGCTGTTTGATTGT
The DNA here is from genome assembly GCA_030248115.1 of Linhomoeus sp. GSCO2_2. Taxonomy (NCBI): domain Eukaryota; kingdom Metazoa; phylum Nematoda; class Chromadorea; order Monhysterida; family Linhomoeidae; genus Linhomoeus; species Linhomoeus sp. GSCO2_2. Next base: position 26,337 of record JASAMZ010000335.1, on the reverse strand, counting down.
CGCTGTGCTGGTTTGGTATGTGCGTCGCTGATGTGTGCGCGAATTCTCTTCTGCACTACAGTACCTGTATCATCAAATTCCCACAAAGAGCAAGTGGCCCGTTCTTCTCCCGCCGTTTCCAAAGCAACTGGCTAATTCGTGCTTTGAAGTCAACTTTTGCGCTGGCGGTTCCCCCATTGACGTGTCTGGCTGAAGAGTGTCCAAAGGCGCCTCAAGTCCATAGCCGCTTCTGAAGGAGGAAAACGGTATCTGTACGCATTGACGTGCGCGAAAAGTTAGAAGACACAAATCGCTGAGATGAGGCAAAACAAAGGCTGTGCAGCGACAGTGCTCGTGTGGCTTATTGTGATCACGCCAACAGGCGAAGCAGACTTCTTTGGAAGTCGGCGCTACAACAGGTCGGTGTTTGGTCGGCGTCTTAGACTGTTAGTCCACGCATAATGTAGCTACGAATGGTCAAGTTGGTCAGATAACAACTCTGTCTGTTGAAGACGTAGGTAACCGTACGTTCCTCTCTCTGCTCAGAATGATGGAAAACGGCCGCTACCTATTCTTGTGGGGCAATGGCACGAACGTCGATAGAGCTGGGCGGCCATCTAAGGATTTCTTAGCCTTCCATGGACTTTCACGGGATCAGTTTCGGTATGGTGAATAGATTTCACTCAAATACAATGCCAAAATCCTCTTCCCCACTGTTTCGATCACTCAGAATCGACTACACTAAATCACTCCAGTGCGTCCTGGCGTCTTGTCTGGCCAACGCTTCGGCACAACAGCCTCCCGCTTTGAATATGACCGCCCACCTGTCGGCTGTGGGGGCATGCCTGAAGCCCTGGTCAAATTGGGAATGGCAACGGTTCTTGTTCACGCGGCGCCATCTCAGTGAGGTCGCCAACGAGAAATGGCGACGCTTCTGGCTGCGGGAGCAGCTTCCAGCGGATCGGGCAGCGTACTGCGCCGCTGCGATGCTCCACTGTCCTCTGTTCAACTTCGAGCTGCTTCGAGCGGAGATGCGATGGAGAGAAGTGCTCGCGAAGCGATATCCGTCCCACCACAGTTCTCGACAACAGACCGCGGTGTACTGGTGGGACACCCGGGTGACGACACCGGCCGGAGTGTTGGGTGGTCTGCTGTCCCTCCTCTTGATCCACGGCGCATTCAGGGGCGAGGGCGAGACGGCGGGCGCCGTGAGAGCGCTCCACTACGTCGAGGTGGCCACGGACCTCCTGGGCTGCCTCCTCAGCCTCTTGCACTCCAGCGGCGTCACCATCGCCTTGCAGGCCTGGACAAATGGCTGCCCTCTGACGCACTTTGCAACGGAGGACCTGGTCAACTTTCTCCTGATCCACCCGCTGCTGACCGCGAACCAGTTGACCCTACTGTTGATGGCCAAGGAGAGGGCGGCCACCCTCAAGATCCACTACAACACACTGGCCATCAAGCGCCCATACTGCATGTCCGCTGTGACTTTCTCCGTCGCTTTTGGCTTCTATGCCATCCTAAGCATACCTGGCTTTGGGATGAGCAACGTGGAGCCATGGCATAGGAGCAACCTTCCTTCCCTCATCGCCTACGGAGGACACAGCGTCCTCTTCTTCTGCCTCTTTGCCACTCAGCTGTACTACGTAGTCCGTTTTCGTCGCAAATATGTCAAGTGGGCATCGCCGCCAACTACACATGGAGTTGGCGAGGTGGGTGGCACAAAATACACACCATACGATGTATTGCGCCCGCTTTCTTTTCGTCCACATGTCTGCCCTATTCAGGCGACACTGTTGGCGCGAAGGGGGCAGGTCAAACGCCACCTGGGTCTCTTCCTAGGCTCCACGGGCCTCAACCTCCTCTGCTGTCTGGTCATCTGCACCTGCGGGCTCCTGCAGGCTGCCGTCTACCTGAGCATTCTCTCTCCACTGAGAACTGTCAAGCTGTGGATCAACGCCCTCGTCTACCCTCACATCGGCTGGTCCCAGGTGGCCCACCAGCTAGCCTCCGACGCCAATTGCACCTGCGGCATCCTATTCTACGTGCTCTTCACCACCAAATACAACCAAGCTTTCAAGTGGCTGACGACCGCCTGTGCCACTGCATTGAAGAAGGCGGCCGCTGCCTTCTACAAGGTCTTCTGTCAGGCTGTTGAGACTGTCAAAGGGAAATGCTGTGCGGCTCCTTAGGATTACCCCGAAGATCTGTGACTGTGGTCAGATCAGTGTCGTCCGTACAGAGTAGAGCATGCTGACAAGGGAATGATCAATAGTAACCCCGTTGCTCGAGCAGATTGTAGACGTCATGCACTACTGACAAGACATTGAAGTGCTATGTATGTAGCTACAGCTGCTCCCTACAGTCGAAATCGAGATGGACCCAATGTACAGTCCGGGTCAGAAGTCGGGCCTCATCTCGCGTTACGACGCGTCGCGCGTCGCGCCCATGTTATAGCATACAAATTATCGATTTTATCCCTCCCTCCCTCCCGTTATAGCGTGCGACGCGCGACAACGCGCGACGCGAGATATGAGGCCCGACTTCTGTTCTGACTGGAACTGTATGTACGCACAGACAGGCCAACGTTGAATCAAGAGCTCTCGTGGCGTTCTTCATCGCTGACAGCGACAACAGAGATTGTGGCCTTATACAACACTGCAGCCGACTTCTTCATCGCCTTGACAAGGACGTCCACCACCCCCTCAGGGGGCCCTTGTGTTCTGGGGGGGGGGGGGACGTGGGAAAGGAGCCACAAGGGGCGGTTGGGGCCCGGGGGGGGCTGGGGGGTCGCTGGCGGTTGGGGAGGTAGGGGGACAAGAGGTTTGGCCAGAATAGGCACGAACCAGGCAAGTCGTCCGGGGGACGCAGTATACTCCACAAATTTGAACTACTACGCATAGTGACTCCTCTGCTGTTGTGGCCTCCTGGCACCCCCAATCGCAAAAGCAATGCTGAATTCGTGATCTACATCCCAGAATACCCCAGATTCGACATACAACACCCCTAGTTTCCTATGGTCTCTGGGAACTGAAATTCTGCACTTAGGGTACAGTAGCATACAAATTCGTCGTAGGTACGTTCAAACATCATCTACACACTGAACGGATGCCAAATTCGTAGTCAGCGCCCCCGAAAACCCCGAAATCAAGCATAATATTGGCAAAGTCGACCCGGCGCTCAAAATTCAAACTGACGCGGCAGGGATACTGTAGCACCGCAAATTTTTCAAAAATACTTTTCTGGGCCAGATTTAAGCGCAGAATCGTTTGAAACCACTTTTGGAACGATTCGGCAACGCATTCGTGTGCTATAGACGCTGAAATGCGAAAATCGCAACTTTCGACCCTGGAGTCGAAAAAGTCGCAGTGTAAGAAAGTTTTTTGTGTTTCGCCCGATTTTCTCCGTTCATGGCTCATTCGATAGAGGACATCTGGGAAGGAGCACCAAGAGTGGTCTCGCCGCTCTAGCTGCTGCCTAGCTCGCACAGCAGCCCGTCAAAGTCGACCCGGGGCCAAAAATCGCGAATTTTTCAAATTTGGCGCCAAAATGGGTCCCGCATCGATCCAATTCTTTTTTTTCACCCTCGGCCCTATCGAGTACTACAACATATCAAAAGATAGTATATACCATTATATGCAACTTTTTCGAGTTCTACCTTGTACTATGCCTTTTTCAGTACTTTGAAAATTTAAATTTTTGAATTTCCCGCCAACGGGGTCCCGGAGCGTGACCCCGTTTGGTGTCCACCCTGCCCACTTACTAGGCCTACCCAACGCAAAAGACCGTTTGCAAATCGGCCGCTTCACGCGCGAACGCCGTTGACTCAAAGTTTCTGCGTTTCGCGCACAAGCGCTATATACTCCACACTTTTTTGTGCGTTGTTAGGCCCTGTTGTACTTGGTGGTGAAGAGCACGTAGAACAGGATGCCACAGGTGCAGTTGGCGTCCGAGACCAGCTGGTGGGTCACTGCCGCGTAGGAATGTAGACGAACAAGAGGTTTGGCCAGAATAGGCACGAACCAAGGCTTCCAGAAAGTAGAGTAGGAGAGGTAGCGCACGGCCTGCACGATACTGCAGGAGCAAATGATGCAGAAGCAGAAGAGGTTGAGGCCGGTGGAGCCAAGAAAGAGGCCCAGGTGTCGCTTGACTTGAATCCTTCGTGCCAGCACGGACGCCTAAATGAATAAAGAGCCATTGCCTGGGAGAAGAGGCCAGACGTGTGCTCTGACTCCAGCTCCGGCTTCTGATACAAAGAGTTGTGAACCTTTCGCAGTAACTAACGACGATCCAGGCGCTGCACACCACCATTTCATTACTTGAGACCAACCGAGGTTGATGTGCAATTATTCAAACAGTAGAGTGGAGTGGGGGGTATCAGTCAGGTCAAACCTCATCCAGTCCAGCCGAAGTGGGAGTATTGGCCCACTGGACACACTTGTAGCGGAAACGAATCACATACTACAGTTGGGCACCGAGCAGACAGATGATGAGCAGTGTATGCCCACAATATGGAATGGAAAGGGCTCCAAAATGGTGGACATTCATGTTCTTCAACACGACAAACAGAAGGAAGAGAATAATGTAGAAACAGAAGGTGGATGAGAAGGTTGCCACTGCCCAAGTACATGGCCGCTCGATGCCAATGGTGGCGTAGCGAATGTCCAGGGTGACTGCCCGCTCCTTTGCCAGCAGCAACAGAATCACCTGTAATAATTGGTATACGTGGTGTCATCAGGTTGTGAGTCTCTCTCGACTACGATGATACGGAGCTATGATTATAAGCCGAGACCTATCAAAAGAGCCCTAGGTCGTCCCTCTACGACTTTTCTCCATAGAGGTCTGTGAGCGTAAGGAACAGACGGACAGACGAACGGATGCACATGGGCACAGGGTGTCGCCTACTGAGGCCAACGGAAACAACCAACGTACCACCAGCCAGTCACCTGGTTGATGGCCAGCAGAGGGTGATCTAGAAGGCAGTGAACCATGTTGGTTGGTGTAGCAGCTGGGCTTATCCGACAGCCAACCGCATACGTCCAAACTAAAGAGGCTTGGACAATAAAGCTAGAGTGCAGCAGGCTGGCGACGGAGCCCAAGAGGTCCGTGAGCACTTTTAGGTAGTGGAACTTCTTCACAGTCTCGGTACTCTCCGCGTCTCCCTTGAAGGCGCCATAGATCAAGAGCAGGGAGACGAGACCTCCAAAGACAGCGGCCGGTGTCGTCACGAAGGTGTCCCACCAGGCCACAGTGGCTCTTTGTCTAAGGGACTGGGCGCTACTACTGCCGGATATCAGGGCCAACAGTCGCCGTCTGGCAAGAAGCACTTCGAAGTTGAGAACTGGGCAGCGACGCAAGGCCCTGGCACACACGTCAGACTTCCGTGCTGGCAGCCATTGGTGAAGCCAAAAGTGGATCCTCTTCTGGCTGCTGAGATGCCGTATGTGCCTTCCTGTCAGCCGGTGTCGTCGCCACCTCCACTGCTGGGACCAAGGCGCCAGGCACTCTTGAATGGCGGCCAGGTGGCTGGTCAGATTGGAGCATAAAGGTTGAGGTCGCGAAGTGGATGCGTTGGTCAGACAGAACGCCAGGAGGCATTCCAGCGGCAGATCATAGTCGACGCTGAACGAGCATGGCACACGGCACACGACAACCAATGAAAAGAGTGAGAGTGGTCCTACACTCACACTAGAAGCAAAACTATTGGCTGGAGGCGGGAATCGAACCCGCGACCTAATGGGTCAACGTGCCATGCTCTAACCACTGAGCTACAGCTGCACTACGCATCGCGTCGCAAACATCCCTCATTGCCGAACTGAATTCCCTTCTGAAAGGCAAGCGATTCTGTCTGTCAGCGAGGGAAGTTAGTTCGGCTATGAGCTCAGTTTGCGACGCGATTCGTGCGGCAGCTATAGATCAGTGCTTTTAGAGCATGGCATGTTGAGCCGTTAATTAGGTCACGTCGCGGGTTCGATTCCCGCCAGCAGCCTATCGTTTTGCCCTGCAAATGTGTTCTTTTGAACAAGAACTAGACTTTGTTCTTCCTGTTTGGGTGGTGGTGTGCGTTTGTTTATCACCTCGCAAGGTCCCTTGTCAGCCGATTGGCAGATCTGAAGTCCTCGGATGGCCTTCCATAAGAGTCGACACCAGTGCCATTACCCCAGCTGACCAGATATGCGACCCTGTCCAACATTCTGAAGAGGTAGGTAGAATTGGGCTACAGAGTAAATCGACTAGGAGGAGGTGAAATAGGATTCACTGCTCTCCTAGTCTGTCTGTCCGATCGGATAAGATGAAGCAGTCCGCCAACAGAGACACCGACAAAGGCGAGACAGCTCAAATCCCGCTTCGTGAGCCAGTTTACAACATTTTATGCACGCAATGCGTTCACCTACTTCTGTGTACCAACACAGGTACCACATACCCGCAATAGAGAAGCAGAACGCGTCATGCGCACTGTAGCGAATTCAAGTGGCACTCACCGGTTGTAGCGTGGACTGTCAATGTCCAGTTGGGCAGTTGGCGCAACGATGGCTATGGAACATAAGGCGCGCAGCGCTGAAGCTCCAAGGTTCCTCATCGTTTGGCCGTTTTACTACAGTGAACCAGGCAGTTGTTTCTGTTTGCCTCACTTCTGGAACATTAACAGCGCGCGAATGAGACACAAAGAAGCTTGTAGAGTATCAACAAAGGCAACCTTGACTATTGTTCGGGAGAGTTAGCGTGACGGTGTCTCGCGTTGAGACGGCCGGCCGCAATGTGCGTGCTGCGTGGGACGTTCAGCGAAGCTGACACACCGTCGATAATGGCTCAAAGGATGACTCTGAAGCGACAAGATGGTTTCTGTGGAAACGGCAAACGGCGGGCGTACTGATTACTCTCACGGGGTCTATTACTACCCATACGTGTAACCGGGGGGGGGGGGGGGGGGGGGGGGGGGGGGGGGGGGGGGGGGGGGGGGGTAAGCCCCCCCTCCTAACCGAAAGTGCACCCCCCCCCCATACTCCCCCCAGGTACCCCCTCCTGCCATACCCAAAAGAAACCCCCCAAAAAATGTAAAAAATTTAGCCTGCGGCGCTTAAAAATGGCAAAAATTTCGCCTGCGGCGCTTGAAAATAGCAAAATTTTCGCCTGCGGCGCTATATTTTGGACATTTTTTACCAAAATTAAGCGATTTTTGGCACTTTTTGGCCTATTTTTGCAAAACTTTCTTATTTTTTGGTACTTTTTTAGCAAAATGTTTAGGTCATTTGACCCCCCTCCAGGGGCCTCAGACCCCCCCCCCTGAGGGGTCCTATGCCCCCCCCCCGACCCCCCCCCCCTGGCCGGTTGGCGCTTACACGTATGTTACTACCATCAACCAACCGAACCATCTTACGGACTGATTGATCGTCTTCAACACATCAGTGCCAGTTGTATCAGACAGAGGCGGCGAAGTACACATATGTACTACAAACTTCGATTGTTGCTTCATTCCATAGTCTACGTACCTACACGCAAACTGCACTGGCACCACACGGCCACAGACCAACGTTGAATCAAGAGTTAGGTAATCTGTGAATCTTCATGGCTTCCAGCGCCGATATCCGAGACTTGAGAGCTCCCTTGGCATCTTCCCTTGATGGCAGCGACAACTGCCACCGTGTTCTTGTACAAGACGGCGGCCGACTTCTTCAGCGTCGCAGCACAGGCGACCATCAGCCACTTGAAGGCCTTGTTGTATTTGGTGGTGAAGAGCACGTAGAATAGGATGCCACAGGTGCAATTGGCATCCGATGCCAGCTGGTGGGCCATCGCCGCGTAGGAGTACAGAGGAGTGAGAGGTTTGGCCAAAATAGGCACGAACCAAATGCGCCTCCAGGAAACTGAGTAGGAGAGGTAGCGCACGGCCTGCACGACACTGCAGAAGCAGATGATGCAGAAGCAGAAAAGGTTGAGGCCAGTGGAGCCGAGAAAGAGGCCCAGGTGTCGCTTGACTTGAACCCTTCGCGCCAGCACGGACGCCTGAATAAAGAGCCGACGCCTAGATTAGGAGAAGAGAACGGACAAGTCAGAACAAGCTCTGGCTTCTGACGTGGTAAAGAGCCAAATTCAAATGGCTTAAACTTGACAATGTCTTTAAGAGACGCTGCCTGAGAGGATCGACCCTCGAGTGGACACGAATTTTCGACCTTCTTCGATTTTGCTGATTTTTGGATATGTTAACGCAGAGGTAATTCTAAGCTTTCTAGTTTTTTCGCTCGGCCTCAGCCGAGCGAACCCTATCAAGAGCTCGGCGTGCGTGCGTACGTACGTCACGCTCGCTTCCGCTCGTCCGACGTCGTAGGATAAGTTTTCAAACTCGCGCGCTACAGTATCCCAAAGTGGGGTCCATTTTAAGACAAAAGTTGACCGAAACTAGTCAAATCGCACATCAAAGTGAAGCGCTCGAGCGCCTGAGCACGAATCCGACAACAAAAAGTTTCAAAAGTTTAAACAGAGAGCTACAGTAACCAAAACGCGTCAAAAATTGGAAACGACACGCTTGCTTTGGGCTTAATAACTCGCTTGTCTGACGTCGCTGGGTTGAGTTCGACACATCGACGGGTAGCCCTCGGACTACTCTCGCCATCTGAGTGTTCAAAACTGAAATAAGTTTTGAAACTCGCGCGCTACAGTATCCCAAAGTGGGGTTTGTTTTGAAACAAAAGTTGACCGAAGCTAGTCAAATCACATATCAAAGTGAAGCGCTCGAGCTCCTGAGCACGAATCCGGCAACAAAAAGTTTCGCACGTTTAAACAGAAAGCTACAGTAACCAAAACGCGTCGAAAACTGGAAACGACACGCTTGCTTCGGGCTTAATAACTCGCTTGTCTGACGTCGCTGGGTTGAGTTCGACACATCGACGGGTAGCCCTCGGACTACTCTCGCCGTCTGAGTGTTCAAAACTGAAATAAGTTTTCAAACTCGCGCGCTACAGTTGTGAAGAAGATGTGCACCTCTGAACTGCCCAAGTTTCACATGAGTCACTTGCGTGAATTAAACACAGCGACAAAAACTCCGTCGATAACTGTGAACTCAATACTTCTGATATTGGGTTTGGCTACACAAATTTCGAAGCTTTGTAGCAGTCGAACAAAAGACAATTCGGCGGTGGTATACATAGTTGAATAAAATACTTCTATATTTGTCCTCCAACAGCACACAAAATTTTAGCGCAATCGGAGACCATCGTTTTCAGTCAAGGAAAAAGCTTCCACTGACAAAATTTGAGCAAAAACGATTGCCTCTGATTGCGCAAAAATTTTGTGTGCTGTTAGAGGACATATATAAAAGTATTTTATTCAACTATACCACCGCCGAATTGTCTTTTGTTCGACTGCTACAAAGCTTCGAAATTTGTGTAGCCAAACCCAATATCAGAAGTATTGAGTTCACAGTCATCGACGGAGTTTTTGTCGCTGTAAATTCACGCAAGTGACTCATGTGAAACTTGGGCAGTTCAGAGTGCGCATCTTCTTCACAATGTGCGAAAAAATCAGCACATTTGGCCCACGCTCTCGCAAGATATGACGATTTCCGTCTCAGGCGCCTTGAGCTCTGGAATTGCCAGAATGGGCTAAACTCGGCTCATTTGAGCGCATATTGCTAAAATGGGTGTCACCCGATTTTTTCGCCGCGCCTCAGCGCGGCGAGGTGTATATATACGGATGACAATGTCTGTGTGTGTGTGTGTGTCCGTCCGTGGCACCGAAGTAAGCTATGTGACATATGTGGTCAAGTAGAGTCGAGGTCGCTGAGTACGGATCTGATGTCCGTTTGTGTTGCTAATTTCGCATTTTCGAGATATTCATAATTAAAATATAAAAATGTCAAAAATCGACTTTTTCGCCTGATGAGCTAGCAGCAAAATTTCTTCAGAAATGGAAAGAGATAGACAGGGGATAATTTGTAACACAAAAGAAATTTTTTGTAAATGTGGAATTTAATAGAAATACGCGGTTATTATTCAAAATTCCACAAATTAACAAAAATACAACGTCATTTGTTGACGACTGTGAATGCAGAAATGGTGAGGCCGAATGCCAGTAGGAATTTGTGACATATTTTTTACAGTTTTGAAAAATTGCAATTTCGAGATATTTAGAATTAAAATATGAAATGTCAAAAATTGGCTTTTTCGTCTGATGGACTAGCGGCAAAATTTCTTCAGAAAGGGAAAGGGCATGGACAGCTGATAATTTGTGACACAAAAGAAAATTTTTGCAAATGTGAAATTTGATAGAAATACGCGATTATTTGTCCGAATTCCATAAAATGACAAAAATTGAACGTCGCTTATTGACGAATGTGAATGCAGAGATGGTGAGGCCGTATGCCAGTAAGAATTTGTGACATAGTTTTACAGTTTTGAAAAATTGCAATTTCGAGATATTTAGAATTACAATATGAAAATGTCGAAAATCGGCTTTTTTTCGCCGCGCCGCGGCGAGGTGTATATATACGGATGACAATGTGTGTCTGTCTGTCTGTCTGTCTGTCTGTCTGTCTGTCTGTCTGTCTGTCTGTCTGTCTGTCTGTCTGTCTGTCTGTCTGTCTGTCTGTCTGTCTGTCTGTCTGTCTGTCTGTCTGTCTGTCTGTCTGTCTGTCTGTCTGTCTGTCTGTCTGTCTGTCTGTGTGTGTTTCCGTCGCACCGAAGTAAAACATATGGCATATGTGGTCAAGTAGAGTCGAGGTCGCTGAGTACGGATCCGATGTCCGTTTCTGTTGCTAATTTCGCATTTTCGAGATATTCACATTTAATATTAGAAAATGTCGAAAATCGACTTTTTCACCTGATGAGTTAGCGGCGAAGTTTCTTCAGATATGGCAAGGGCATAGACCGCGAACAATTTGTAACACAAAAGAAAATTTTTGCAAATGTGGAATTTGATAGAAATACTTAATTTGTTGTCAAAATTTCCTTAATTGACAAAAATGGAACGTCGTTTATTGACTAATCTGAATGCGGCAATGGAGAGGCCGTATGCCAATAAGAATTTGTGACATACCTTTACAGTTGTAATAAATTGCAATTTCGAGATATTTAGAATTAAAATATAAAAATTTCAAATTCGACATTTTCGTCTGATGGGCTGGCGGCAAAATTTCTTCAGAAATGGAAAGGGCATAGACAGCTTATAATCTGTAGCGCAAAAAAATTTTTTGCAAATGTAAAATTTGTTAGAAATACGCGATTATTTGTCAAAATTTATAAAAATGACAAAAATAGAATGTCATTTATGGACGAATTTGAACGCAGAAATGGTACGGCTGTATGCCAATAATAATTTGTGACATAGTTTTGCACTTTCAATAAATTGCAATTATGAGATATTTAGAATAAAAAAAAGAATCAAAAATCGACATCTTCGTCTAATGGCCAAAACAGCTGTTTGTTGATGAATGTGTACGCGGAATTAGAAGTGCCGTACGCCAAGCCAAAAGGAATTCGCTATGACGAACAACTGCGCCAAACTTTTGGCAAGTTTTTTTGTTCGATGTGACGTTTTCACACAGGTAGGAAACATCAGATAAACGGCGTCGTATCATGCCGATAACATAGCGCGAACGCGGCGATATCACTGAGCTTCAGATCAGCTGTACAGACAACCGTATCGTGGGGATAGCTGCACTTGGCATTAAGGTACACATTCTCAAGACACCTTCTCCAGATGCGGCTAACGATGTGTACAAAGTTCACCATACTGTTCACCAAAATTTGACAGACACAAAGTATAGGTTGAACTTTTTACACACACAGCTTGTTTTCGTTCCTGTCACAATCGAAAGGTATTTGATAGGGCTTTAATTTAAAAAAAATTGCGTGTGACACGGACCGATTCTATGCATAAATGGGGCGAAAACCGCAAAATTGGAATTTTCCGGCCGCGGCGACGGCAGCGAACTTTTCGACGCTGCTCGTGCAACACACAAGCAATTCTTACCAAATTGGCAACACTTAGTGCGTAGCTTATCCTCTAATGGTTGTTAAACAAGCTCCGGTATTAAAAAGTTGAGTTTGTATTCTGACTGATATTGCAAAGAGTTGCGTTCTTTCTGCAGAGAGTGCAAGAGTTCATCGCCCGCATGCTCCGCTTCATGAGCCCCCGCTTCGCAAGAGGGTATTGAATTAGCAATATTGATTTCGCCCGCGATTTGGCTTTTAGAGCAAGAACATCCCTCTTTCAAGCAACGCTTTCAAAAAAGTGACAAAAACTTGTAAAAGTGTTGGCAAACAATTGACAGAGCACACAATGAGCAATCAAACAGTGTTGCACTTCTATCAATATAGCAAGGAGCAATCATAGGGTTAAAATCTTGAAAATGGCATTTTCTGTGGTGCGTGCTTGCATTATTGAAAAATTTATTACATGAGACGAGTGAGTTAGAGCCGTTTTGTGCTTTTGCACCTTTGAGTTACTGTAACTCTCAAAATTCAAACTTTATTAAAGAATTTAGGTGTATTTCAAGGTTTTTGTCAAAATTACAAAATTTCAACAATTTCAAGCAGCTTGAGTTTTAAAATATCTTTGTGTGGATACATTGGGCCCTAAGCCCAAAAGGATAGGGAGTCATCCTATTCATACCCTTTTCTATAGGGTGTGGTCCCATTTATACCCTTTTCAATCGGGCGTCGTCCCATTTAGACGCCTCTATTGCACTGTGTGCCTGCGGCAAATTTCTCTGATCCATTTATGGATCAGTTGGCACAATTATAAGCCCAAAGTGTGCCTGCGGCAAATCTTCTGATCCATTTGTGGATCAGGTATCACGAACAAATTCCTAGGCCAATCGTGGCGATACCCCACCAGATTGTCAATTAAATGTCTAGTGGCACTTCACTATCCAGTACAAATTATCATGCGCACTCTCTCAAGTTTACACTGATGCCAACATGGTGCCACAGTTTTTACACAAAGCTTGTTTGTGCCACTGTTACAGTACATTTCACATGATTGGCTCTAAAACCATTTGAATTTCACATCTCCCCCAAGTTTCATGCACCCTGAGCAACTTGCCTAAGTTTCTCATGTTGTTGTGTTGGGTCCAATATCATATACGATGAATCTTGACCAAGTTTCCTGCACCCCATGTCATGCCAAAAACTTGGTCAAGATTGCTTTTGTAGTGAAAACTTGCCCAAGTTTCTCTTACTTACACTCTGAATCATGGGCAAGTTCTTGAATGCGCCCCCCCCCCCCCCCCCGACCACCGAAGGGATAGCACTTATTCAAGCAACGAAGTGGGTATCATTCAGGTCAAACCTCATCGAGTCCAGCCGAAGGGGGAGGATTGGCCCACTGGACATACTTGTAGCGGAAACGAATCACATAATATAGTTGGGCACCGAAAAGACAGATGATGAGCAGCGTATGCCCACAATATGGAATGGAGAGCGGTCCAAAATGGTTGTCCGTCATGTGTCTCAACACAGCAAACAGAAGGAAGAGAATAATGTAGAAACAGAAGGTGGATGAGAAGGTTGCCACTGCCCAAGTATATGGGGACAATTATTTGCAGCTTTTAATTTGTAACTACAGCTTTTCATTTAGAAGAATGCGCTTTTAACTGTCACCGCTTTTCATTCTGAACAAAGCGCTTTTCATTTAGAACATTGCGCTTTTCGTTTGGAACAATGCGCTTTTAAGAAAGCATATATAGGAGCAGCTTTTCATTCTGAACAAAGCGCTTTTCATTTGGAACAATGCGCTTTTCATTTTGAACAATGGTCCCATGGCCCGAAAAATGCCCGAATGAGCATTTACAATTCATTTAAATTACATTCTTTTATAATTTACGTTTTAAATTCAGTTATATTTCTTTCGGACACAGAATATTCCTATGAATTCAGGCTATGCTCAGGCTCGCCCTGCGCCCACAGTGCACAAGAGTCAGTCGGCGTCGCAGTCTGGCGGGTCGAAGCTTAGGCTTAACGCGACCGGTGACCGACTTCAGGGCGCGCGGAGCGCGCCCTGAAGTTGGTGGTCGCGCTAAGCCTCAGTTGAGACCCGCCAGGCGCGACGCCGGCCGAGTTTTAGTGCAAACGGTAGGTGGAGTGCTCACTCCCCCATATACTTAGCCTCCTGCTTAGGCCGGCTGTGCCCCTTCCCTGGTAGCGCTCGCAACAACTTGCACTTTGAAGCCTACTACTAGCCTATGGCCACGCCGACAAACTTTTCCTAGCAAATTGGGGTGGTTCGCGACGACGTCACGTTGCGACAATGCCGTGCGCAACGCAGCAGGGCGTTAAAAGCGGTTTGTTCAAATTAAAAGCGGTTTGTTCAGTTTAAAAGCGGTTTGTTCAATTTAAAAGCGGTTTGTTCAATTTTAAAAGCGGCTTGTTCAATTTAAAAGCGGTTTGTGCAATTTTCGGTCCAGCTGCTGTCAAAAGCGGCATGTTCAAGTTAAAAGCGCATTGTTCATTTTTAAAAGCGCATTGTTCATTTTTAAAAGCGCGTTGTCATTTTTCCGGAGGCTATAAAGAAAAGCGGTATGTTCATTTTTAAAAGCGCAATGTATATTTTCTAAGCGCTCTTGAATTAAATTAAAAGCGCCCTAAAATACCAGCCCAAGTATATGGCCGCTCGATGCCAATGGTCGAGTAGCGAATGTCCAGGGTGGCCGCCCGCTCTTTTGCCAGCAGCAACAGAATCACCTGTATTGGTGGGTGTAGTTGAGTCTCGACTACGATGCAGAGTACTACGATACTACGATACAGATACAGAGTAGGTCGAGACCTATCGAAAGTGCCCGAGATTGTCTTTTCCAACATAGAGATCCTAGAGATCCGATTTCCAACCTAGAGATCTGGGGCGTAAAGAACAACATAGATGGACTTATGGGGTCGCCCAACTGAGGCCGATGGAAGTAAGTGACCATACCGGGTTCTTCCGTATAGCCTTGTCAGTACGACCATTTTGATCGCCTTGATTTCGTAGTGGGGTGGGACCTGTTTATGGAATAACACTGTCCAGTCAGTCACCTGGTTGATGGCCAACAGAGGGTGATCAAGAAGGCAGTGAACCGTGCTGGTTGGCGTAGCAGGTGGGCTTATCCGACAGCCAGCCGCATGTGTCCAAACTGAAGAGGCTTTGACGAGATAGCTCGAGTGCAGCAAGCTCGCGACAGAGCCAAGGAGGTCCGTCGCCACCTCCAGGTAGTGGAACTTCTTAACGGTCTCAGTCTTCTCCCCATCTCCCTTGAAGTAGTGTTTTCGATATCTGGATTTTCCCTTGGTATTGATAATGGTGTTTGTGTCACTACAAGGTCGGTGTCGTGGTATTGGTTTGTGTCTGGCACAAAGTACCAACACTCAAAGTAACACAAGCGAAGCGAGACCAATGCTTGCTTAATGCTAAAAATGCTGCCATACCTTGAAGGCTCCGTAGATCAAGAGCAGGGAGACGAGACCTCCCAAGACGGCGGCCGGCGTCGTCACGAAGGTATCCCACCATGCCACGGCGGCCCTTTGTCTAATAATCATTAGGTTGCTGTGGCTGTCCATTCTAACGGTCAGACGTCGCCGCTTGGCCAGAAGTGTCTCGAAGTTGAACAGCGGGCAGCGACGCATGGCACGGGAGCACACGTCTGCCTTCAGTGTGGGCAGCCATTGGTGAAGCCAGATGTGGGCCCTTTCCATCTGCTGAGATACCGAATATGCCTTCGTATCAGCCAATGTCGTCGCCATCCCCCCCACTGAGACCAAGGCGCCAAGCACTGTTGAATGACCACCACATGGCTGGTAAGATTGGCCGACAGAGGTTGGCGCACCGAAGTGGAGGCGTTGGTCAGACAGAATGCCAGGAAGCATTCCAGCGACAGGCCATAGTCGATCCTGAAGGAGAGAGAAAGTAGTCGTGCCCCTGTACACGAACGAAAAGTCACTGGAGTTACCGTAACTCCAGGTTACGGGGTGTATTAGGTTACCTGGAGTTACATAATGGCAGAGGGCGGCGATGATGATGGCTCCAGGAAACCTGGAACATCCCGTAACCTCAAGTGTTGCAGTCCGCTGTGGACACACATTCTGTCCAACCGTTCATAAAGGGGTACTACACTAGACTTTGTCCTTCCTATTTGGGTGTCGAAGTGGGTTTACCACCTGGCCTGATCCCACGTCAGCCCATTGGCGTCTCTGAAGTCCTTGGATGGGCTTCCATAATAATCGACACCGGTGCTGTTGCCCCAGCTGAGCAGGTACACGACCCTGTCCAACATTCTGAAGAGAGACAGACACTTGTTATAGAGCTAGGAGGTGGTGAAATGAATATGAGATCGACTGCTAATCTGCCTCGCCGATCGGATGAGATGACCTAGACCGACACAGCCCCCAAGGGCCGTAGTCTACTGTAGCAGAGAGGACCATCTTTGGACTCTAGAGACAGTCAGACGCGGCACGATTAGGTAGTGAATCAATCGTTACGCTAGCGCCCGTCCTCCGCGATTATAGCCCTCTGGCTGCTCAGGGCTTCCTCCGCTAGATACCAACCCAAGACCTTAGCAGTAAGCGCTGACCGCCAATAGTGTGGTATCATCCCGAGAAAGGAGCGACAGACAACGGCGCGACGGACAAAGGAGAAGAGTGGCCTCCAACTGTCATTGTGAGCCAAGTTTCAACGTGCGATGCAACTAAAGTCCGTTCAAAAATAATGAGAACTGGAGGTTTTTCGGCTGGCTCCGTGACCTGTTTCAAGA
The DNA here is from genome assembly GCA_030248115.1 of Linhomoeus sp. GSCO2_2. Taxonomy (NCBI): domain Eukaryota; kingdom Metazoa; phylum Nematoda; class Chromadorea; order Monhysterida; family Linhomoeidae; genus Linhomoeus; species Linhomoeus sp. GSCO2_2. The sequence continues at coordinate 9,641 of JASAMZ010000335.1, read as the reverse complement.
TATGTACGCGGCAGGGGTACCAATCGATAGAGTATGGAGAGTGGGTTTGCACCATGCGTGTTTTGCGAAAATTACGCAACACGCACAGAAAACAACGCTCACTGAAAAAAATCGGCTTTTTCAATACGTGGCCGATTTTTCTCATTTCAATTGCAATTTGTAGATTAATATGTCCTTATTAAGTGTGTAAAATTCGGCGACCCTAGGTCGACGCATAAGAAAGTTGCAGCGATTCTCCCGACCCCTACTTTTTAAAATCCTTAACAAATTTTGAAAATTGCCGCAAAAAATTGCCAAAACTCTGTAACTTGCAAATGGCTAGACCGATCTTGCTCATATTTTGACAGCGCATGGTAGGCATATAGGACTACCTTCGTGTAAAATATCAGACGTATCGATCCAAAACTTCGCGGACTGCAGCCATTCAAATATGCTGCTAGAAACGCCAAATTGGCCGTTTTGCCACCCAGATTTTGGAGCTGCCGTTTTCTGGCCATAACTTGTTGCTGGCTAGTGCTAGTGGCTTTATTTTTGTACCAATCGATGCGCCGATGTGTGCGCTACATTATTGGTTCCTGAGATACTGTGCGATTTTGGCCTCAGTGTAACGATATTAGTAGATCTTTCCGATTGGCTTGGTGGCACCGTAACTCCAGATAGCAGCAGAATTCGAGCATAGTCGTAACCAACAAAAATGTTGAAAAACGGACGACGCATCGAATAAAAAAGACCAGAGCTTGCTAGTCCTACCGGGCAAAAAGTTGCAACCAATCAACAAAAGGGGAAAAATTACAGCGCCCGCCAGACAAGGAAAAAATCTTCTTTTGCGAATATCTTTCGTGACGATTGAGGAATCTCGGCGATACTTAGCACACTATTAGAGGGTATGGGTACCTACGCAGCACACTGCAGTTTGGCCGTCTCCGATTAAAAAATATACCCAGTCCCCACCCAGTCCCCTTTTTCCGCGACGGCGTCTTGAAATGACCGCTGCTCAAGAAATGTAGGGGCTGCTAGGCTGTCGATTGGTTTGAAGCTGCTCCTATATGCCTACCATACGCTGTCCAAATATGAGCAAGATCGGTCAAGCCATTCGCAAGTTACAGAGTTTTGGCAATTTTTTGCGGCGATTTTCAAAATTTGTTAAGGATCTAAAAAAGTAGGGGTCGGGAGAATCGCTGCAACTTTCTTATGCGTCGAGCTAGGGTCGCCAAACTTTACACACTTAATAAGGACATATTAATCTACAAAATGCAATTAAAATGAGAAAAATCGGCCGCGTATAGAAAAAGTCGATTTTTTTCAGTGAGCGTTGTTTTCTGTGCGTGTTGCGTAATTTTCGCAAAACACGCATGGTGCAAACCCACTCTCCATACTCTATCCATTGGTACCCCTGCCGCGCACCTACCTTGAAACAGGTCACGGAGCCAGCCGAAAAACCTCCAGTTCTCATTATTTTTGAACGGACTTTAATCACCACTGTAGCTTACGTCCCAGTCAGCTTGCTTTCTCACGTAAAATCTCTCTCACGCTGTTTCACTTTCCTCCTTCTACTTTGCTTGTCTGAGACCTATCGCTTAATCTTAACTTAACCCTTCCCACGCTAAGTCAATGCACCTTCGCATTATGGGATCTCAATTTCTAACCTGTGTTACTTACTCGGCTTCCGCCCTAGTACAATTGTTTGTCTGAGAGCGCCGCTTGCGGTCGTATGTACGTTCGCACTATAAATATTTGGGTTTGTGGGCTTGCTAATCGTCTTGTAAAACGATCTGGTAATCTCGGGACAAGAACAAGAGCTCCTGTGAGTCGACCTACAAACATTTTGGTGCACGCCGTGTATACTGCTCCTTCGGTGTGCCAACGCCGTTGTTCACAGTTCAGCAGTCTGGATTGGCATTGTCTGCCAACACACAATGGAGAACAAGAACATGCGTCACTCGGACTACGTATGTCTAAATTAGCAAGTTCAGTTCAAACTTCACTCACTGGTTGTAGCGTGGACTGCCAACGTCCAGTTCGGCAGTTGGCGCGGCGATGGCGATGAAACATACGACGCGCAGCGCTGACGCTCCATGGTTCCTCATCATTGGGCCACGTTTGCTCCTCTACAAGTGCCGACTGCCGACTACTGAGCACTGAAAAGTGAACAAGTGAACTGGCTATGGGCCAGCAGAGAGTTACTGTGAAAGTGTCTCCCGTTGAGGGCGCTGGTCGCAATGTGCGTAGACTAATTGGGCCACAAGATGATTCTAAAGTGGCAGGCCAAGTCGGTTTCTGTGGAAACGGCAAGCTACAGTACGGACGCGCTGATTACTCTGGCTGGATGTATTTGCTTGGCTGTGGGTGTTCAATCGAAGTTGGGCGTGTTGTTCGCCGAACGTTTGGTTTTTTTCGCCGCGCCTCAGCGCGGCGAGGTGTATATATACGGATGACAATGTCTGTCTGTCTGTCTGTCTGTCTGTCTGTCTGTCTGTGTGTGTGTCCGTCCGTCCGTCCGTGGCACCGAAGTAAGATATGTGACATATGTGGTCAAGTAGAGTCAAGGTCGCTGAGTGCGGATCCGATGTCCGTTTTTTCGCCCGGCCTCAGCCGGGCGAACCCCTACGAGAGCTTTGCGTCCGTGCGTGCGTGCGTCCGTCCGTGCGTTACGCTCTCAGATCTCGGCGTCGGTAAGTTGTAGGAAGGAGATCTTGGGCTCTACGGAAAGGTCTTGACTCACTGATCATTCAGCTAAGAGACTTCGAAATTCAAAAGTTTGAATTACGCGCGCTACAGTAACCCGAAGGTCAAAACTTAAAACGGCTCTAACTCGCTCGTCTTACGTCGTAGAGCGGCGCGCGATAGGTCAACTAAAGGGTCTCGACGTGCGCTTTCGTTTGGCATTAAAACTTTTGTTAATTACGCAAACACGCAACACGAAAAGCGACATTCTCGCGTTTTTAACGCAGAAATCGCTCTAACTCGCTCAGCGTGCGTCGTACGGAGACGATCTTGGGTTGGTTGGATAGCTCTCGACTCACTGATCATTTGTTCTTCTATTGGTCGAAACTCAAAAGTTTGAATTTCGGGAGCTACAGTAACCCAAAGGTTTAAAACGCAAAACTTATCTAACTCGCTCGTCTTCCGTCATAGAGAGACGATCTTGAGTTCCTTGAATAGGTTTCGGTACACTGATAATTCCTTTAATAGAAGTCGAAATTCAAAAGTTTGAATTGCGCGCGCTACAGTAACCCGAAGGTCCAAAACGCAAAACGGATCTAACACGCTCGTCTTACGTCGTAGAGCGGCGTGCGATAGGTCAACTAAAAGGTCTCGGCGTGCTCTTTCACTTGGCGTAAAAATTTTGTTAATTACGCAAACACGCACCACGAAAAGCGACATTCTAGCGTTTTAGCATAGAAATCGCTCTAACTCGCTCAGCGTGCGTCGTAGAGAGACGATCTTGAGTTGCTGGATAGCTCTTGACTCACTGATAATTTGTTCTCCTCTTGGTCGAAACTCAAAAGTTTGAATATCGCGAGCTACAGTAACCCAAAGGTTCAAACAGCAAATGGGCCCTAACTTGCTCGTCTTACGTTGTAGAGCGGCATTCGTTCGACCGTTTGAAAGCTTACGTGGAGGCAGTTGTTGAACGGTCATTCCTAAAGAAAAAACTTTTGTTTTTTTAAACCCTTGTCTTACGAACAACTTAGTCTGCTAAAAAAATTAATCCCGGGCGATTCCAATGTTGCCTTGCAACAACCGCTCAGAAATGCGTGTGTCTTGCTCAAAAAATTAATCCCGGGCGATCCCAATGTTGCCCTGCAAGAACCTCTGAGAAAGGAGCGTGTCAGAAGTAGCGCATGAATAGTGGACTCCGGGCGGGCGCGCGTCATATCGGAAAGGCTTCGAAATACTTCACAAAAGTATCCACTCTTTTACTCTTCCACTTTAAAACACTCACAAACCACTCTGTATTAATAAAACAACTCAACTTTTTTAAAACAGCTTGTTGTTGCTAATTTTGCATTTTCGAGATATTCACAATGAAAATTCAAAAATGTCGAATATCGACTTTTGCACCTGATGAGCTAACCGCGAAATTTCTTCAGAAATGGAAAGAGCACGGACCGCTGATAATTTGTAACCCAAAAGAAATTTTTTGTCAATGTGGAATTTGATAAAAATACGCAATTGTTTGTCGAAATTTCATAAATTGAGAAAAATAGAACGTCATTTATTGACGAATGTGAATGCAGAAACTGAAACGTCGTGAGCCAATAAGAATTTGTGACATAGTTTTTCAGTTTTGAAAAATTGCAATTCGGAGATATTTACAATTAAAATATGAAAATGTCGAAAATCGTCTTTTTCGCCCGATGAGCTAGCGGCGAAATTTCTTCAGAAGTGGAAAGAGCATAGGCCGTGGACAATTTGTAACACAAAAGAAATTTTTTTAAATGTAGAATTTCATAGAAATACGCAATTACCTATTTGTTAAAATTTCATAAATTGACAAAAATAGAACGTCATTTATTAACGAATCTGAATGCAGAAATTGAAAGTTCGTAAGCTAATACGCATTTGTGACATGGTTCTACAGTTTTGAAATATTGCAATTTAGAGATATTTACAATTAAAATGTAAAAATGTCGAAAATCGACTCTGTCGCCTGATGGACTAGCGGCGAAATTTCTTCAGAAATGGAAAGAGCATAGACAGCAGATAATTTGTAACACAAACAAAATTGTCTGCAATTGTGGAATTGTATAGAAATACGCCACAATTTGCCAAAATTCTATAAATTGACAAAAGCGTCATAACGCGAAATACGCAACCAAACGAAATTCCTGGTAGAGAACGACTGCACCAAACAGTTGGCAAGTTTTTTGTTCGATGTGCCGTATTCTCACAGGTACAAAACTTCAGATCAACGGCGTCGTATCATGCCGATACCATATAGCGAACGCGGCGATATCACTGAGCTTTAGATCAGTTGTACAGACAACCGTATCGTGGTAATAGCTGCATTTTAATAGTGGTACACGTTTTCAAGATACCTTCTCTAGATACGGCTAATTATGCGAATGAAATTCACTATACTCTTCACCAAGATTTGACAGACACAAAGTATAGGTTGAACTTTTTACACACACAGCTTGTTGGCACTCCGCCGCTTGAAAAGCGAAGGAGTGCTATAGGAGCGGTAAAGCCTACAGTTAACATAACACGTGCTAGCGCTCGTTACGAAGCACCTAGGGAGCCAATTTTTTTAGCACTCCGACTTGAAAAGGCGGAGTGCTATAGTGGAGGGTCCGATTTCATAATCCGTTTTGCCACGATAACTTTTGCGTGGTTGATCCGATTTGCAAACGGTTTTTTTTTATCGATAGCTCTCGAGGGATAGTAGGTGTGGAAGCACCTTCATTTTTTTCGCGTAGTGGAAAAATTTTGAGAAAAATACAAAAAACTGAAAAAACGGCGTTTTTTTGAACTACGACAAAGTTTACAGATCCGTAATTTTCAGAATACTTGGTCGATTTTGGTGATTTTTGGATATGTTATAGTGCTCGCGAATATCAACCTTGGAAAGGAAACCTCAGCTTCCTAGGTGGTCCCGCGCGGAAGTTATGGCCAAACAAAAAAAATTTTCTTTTGAAATTTTGGTGTAAAAAATCGAGTTGTGAGATTCCGTTGTAGAATCGCGGCGGATACCCTCCAGCGCGAAACGCGTATCGATTTGCTTTCATTTGAGACCAAAATCGCCGGAATCGACCGTTTAAATTTTAAGTTATGACTGGACAAATTATGGCGGTTTTGACCCATTTTCGGAACTTTTCAACTTTGGGGTGCTGTAACGCTAGAATGGGACTCTTAATGGCTAAATGGTGTCCACCACGTGATTCCCCGTCGAAAAGTGATACGGAACCGATTTTAAAAAATAGTTTTCCGGTTACCGTACCTCTGGCCGCGTCCAAATTCGAAGTACACCTCTGTTTACTTATTTTCGGCAATTTTCGACTTTGGGCTGTTGTAACGCTCGAATACGATTCTTAATGGCTAAATGGAGTCCACCAGGTGATTCCCCGTCGAAAAGTGATACGGAACCGATTTTCAAAAATATTTTTCCGGCTACCGTACCCCCGGCCGGGTTCAAAATTTGAAGTACGTCTCTGTTGACAGAATCGCAGTTGGAGTCGATTTCGGTGCTTTCGAGAGCGCTGAACCCGAATGTGGCACTCGGTTTGCGATGCGGACCAAGATTTGCGACTTTTCGTCGACAATTGGGGCACCTTAACCATGTTTTGTCGAAACCCTAAGCGTGGGGATTGTACAGTGCAATGTCCAATTTCGGGCATTCTGCGCTGTTGACAAAGTCGGCATTGGTTCTGCGCTGCAGACAAACGAAGTCGGCACTGGTTAGGAAGGTTCAACAACAACTGCTGTCGCAAATAAGTTTCTTTCCACTACTTCTTACGACCACGTATATATGACCGCGGTACAGTGTTGGTGTGCACCGGCATATGTTGGTGCGGGAAATTTGATTTGTGCATCCGCGTTGTGTGTATCTAGATCTACCGCATAGATAGCCAGCCAGCTGTGCGCGCCCCCTACTTTGTCGAGTGCCATGCGTTGTGCCGGTTGCGGGCTGGTTGAAGCTTCACACTGCCAGTCGCTGGGTTTATCCATATTGACTTTTCGCAATTTGAAACTGGGTCTTTGCTTACTTGCGCCGCCGGCCAGCGCACATTGTCGGCTGGACTGGTTGAGAATTCTGCTGCCTGTTGGTGTTGTGTGCTGTTGTTGCGTTGTGTGTCGTGCTGTTGTGCGTAGTGTAGTAGAGATGGTGTACTAGTCACGGGCTGCGGGTGGGCCAGTTGTCGGATGGGCGAAGTTTCACAGTATAATTGTTTAGGGCAATCTTGACTAATCCTTCCTTCCCTCTATTACACGGAAAGTTTGTTAGGCTGTCCCGCAAGATTCGGTCCTTCTGACAGCTGCCTGAACGTGTATTCTTCTATTCTTTGTTGCAGAATGCGACGTGCGACATTCTTCACCCTTCACTCCCCACTCCCCTCCGGTTTCCCGTTCGCTCAAGCATCTGTGTCACAGTCAAGTCGCATGTTGTTGGCCTCGCAGGGTCGGGGCTACATGGTGTACCACTGTGTCTCTACGCCAGCTGGGAAAGTATACGAGAGCAACGGATCCAAATTCACCGAGGTTTACCATTCCATTTCATTGCCGGGTCAATTTCTGGCTGGTTGAAGTTTCACACTGTCATTAGCGAGGTTTATCTATGTTGAGTTTTCCAAATGTGAAACTAGGTTTTTGCTTGCTTGCTCCGCCGGCCAGTGCACACTGCACATTGCCGGCTGGACTGGTTGAGAATTCTGCTGCTGGTTGTCGTTGTGCGCCGTGACAGCTGCCTGAATGTGTATTCTTCCATTCTTTGTTGCAGAATGCGACGTGCGACATCCTTCACCTTTCCCTCCCCCCTCCCCCCGGTTTCCCGTTCGCTCAAGCATGAGTGTCAGAGTCGAGTGGCGTGCTGTCACCTGACGCGACCACGAAGGACCTCGAAGCCGCCCTGGAGAAAATGTGAAGTCGTACCGCAGCTTTGCAGAGGTCCATCAAACCATGTCGCATAGCTCGAGTCGTACTCTACCGTCTACGTCGCTACGGTTGTTTGGTTCTTCTTCATTTCTTTCTTTGTGTTTCTCTGGTGCTCGATTCGCGTTGTTACGGTGTCGTCTTTGCGTCGAGGTAGTACACGTGTACTTCCCTCTTGCTCGTTTGCTCAAGCGATGTTCGCTCAAATGTCACGTGTGTTGCTACCTCTATGTGGAGAGCTGTGAGGGCCATCCCGTGACCACTTAGTCAGTGGAGTACACGAGGTAACATAGCGTTTCAACTGAGGTACAAATGGGAAGGTCAAAAGTCCTGTAATGTTTGCATACGTTGGTCTTTAATACATGTGTTCCATGCAACCTCGAATCTGATTAATGGTGCTGTTGTGGTCATTTCGGTCGTGCTGCTGCAAGAGAGAGTACCGGACCTCTGAGATAGCGGCCAGGCGGCCTGTGGAATTGCTCGGTGCGCTAAAAATGGGAAATTTCGACTTTTTTCTAGGAGTATCGAATCATCGCAACCCAAATATAAATTTGTAGTGTACGTTACTGCATTTCCTTTTGTTTCGCTGGTATCAGACATTCGTTAGCGTCTCGCACTGACATTCTTTAGCATTTTGAGCCTAATTTCTGCGAGACTGGTTACTGTGGGCGCACTTTTCTAGTTAGCACTCCGACTTGAAAAGGCGGAGTGCTATAGTCGAGGGTCCGATTTCATAATCCGTTTTTCATCGATAACTTTCGCGTGGTTGATCCGATTGGGAAACGGTTTTTTTTAATCGATAGCTCTCGAAGGATAGTAGGTGTGCTCGGACCTTCATTTTTTTCGCGTAGTGGAAAAATTTTGAGAAAAATACCAAAAACTGAAAAAATGGCGTTTTTTTGAACTACGACAAATTTGATACCTCTGTAAATGTCGCAATACTTGATCGATTTTGGTGATTTTTGGATATGTTATAGTCGTCGCGAATATCAACCTTGGAAAAGAAACCTCAGCTTTCTGGGTGGTCCCGTGCGGAAGTTATGGCCAAAAGAAAAAATTTTTTTTTTGAAATTTCGGTGTAAAAAATCGAGTTGTGGGATTCCGGTGTACAATCGCTCTGAAAGCCCCAACGCCCAAAGCGTCTATCGATTTGCTTTCATTTGACACCAAAATCGCCGGAATCGACGGTTTAAATTAAAAGTTGTGCTGTACCAATTGGTGGCGATTTTGACCGATTTTCGGCACTTTTCGAATTCGGGCTGCTGTAACGCTGGAATGCGACTCTTAATAGCTGAATGGGGTGCACCACGTGTTTCCCCGTCGAAAAGTGATACAGAACCTATTTTCAAAAATAGTTTTCCGGCTACCGTACCCTCGGCCGCGTCCACATTCGAAGTACACCTCTGTTGACCTATTTTCGGGAATTTTCGACTTTGGGCTGTTGTAACGCTCGAATACGAGTCTTAATGGCTAAATAGAGTCCACCAGGTGATTCCCCGTTGAAAAGTGATACGGAACCGACTTTCAAAAATATTTTTCCGACTACGGTACCCCCGGCCGGGTTCAAAATTTGAAGTACGTCTCTGTTGACAGTATCGCAGTTGGAGTCGATTTCGGTGGTTTCGAGGGCGGTGATTTCGAATGCGGCACTCGTTTTGCGATGCGGACCAGGATTTGAGAATTTTCGTCGACAATTGGGGCACTTAGCCATGTTTTGTCGAAACCCTAAGCGTGGGGATTGTTCGGTGCAATATTCAAATTCGGGCATTCTGCGCTGTTGACAAAGTCGGCATTGGTTCTGCGGTGCAGATAGACGAAGTCGGCACTGGTAAGGAAGTTTGAACAACAACTGCTGTCGCACAGAAGTTTCTTTCCACTACTTCTTAGGACCAGGTATGACCGCGGTACAGTTCTGCTGTGCGCCGGTATGTTTTGGTGTGGGAAATTAGATTTCCGTATCGCGTCCTCTAAAGTCGTGTTTGGGCGGGATTTGCGGTGAATCTGTGTGTGGTATAATTGCCTATTGTACACGGTGTGCAATCGCTTTG
>JASAMZ010000333.1:0-11395 GCA_030248115.1 Linhomoeus sp. GSCO2_2 | reverse complement strand
TAGGACGGTCAGTTTAAGCCATAGATCACCGCAATCTGTCAACTGTGGCTAGAGTCTATGGCGCACAGCAGACAAACAAACATACAAACAAAATTTTGCGGCCTAACATAGGACTAGAGCCTTTAGCCCGTAGGAGAATCTCTGATGGTCATTAGCCCTTCAAATTATAACAACAATCCTTAGCTAAGCCTCAGAATCAATTTAGCCCTGAGGACACTTCAGATGGGTCTCAAGTCATTGGACCCTGGGCCCCTGCCAGTGCCTATGTTTAGGATTGCACCAGCTCTGCTTGCCTGTAAATACACAATAGACATTCTGACTTAGCCCATAGACATTGTGAGTTTAGCCCGTAGGACATTTCAGATATATTTCAAGCCATTTGACCCTGTGCCCCTGCCAGTGCCTACATTTAGGCTCGCAATAGCTCCCGTGCCTGTAAATACACAGTAGACACTTGGGTTTAGCCCGTATACATTTGGGTTTAGCCCATAGGAAATTTTCAGATAGATCTAAAGACATTTGACATTGATCCAAAGCCGTTTGATGCTGTGGCCCTGCCAGTGCACGCAGTGCCTGCGAATACACTTTGGAGTCTCACAACGAGTGACTCTGTCATGAATAGTGACACTGCAAAGCGCTTTTGGCGCGAAATCAAACGTCAATCACAGCGTGTGGTGCCTTCTGTGCTCAGAATGTACTGACACAGTCGATATTTCCGAAATATTTTGGAATTTAGACATCGACCAAAGACAACAAACCTTCATGCAAAACTACATGCTATGACGGTCAGTTTAAGCCATAGATCATCGCGATCCGTCAACTGTATCTAGAGTTATGGCGTCCACAGACCCACACACAAACAAACAAACAAACAAACAGACTCTTGCCGCTTAGTATATAGGACTAGAGCCTTTAGCCCGTAGGAGAATCTCTACGGTCAATAGCGTATGGGTAATCTGGAGAGCATGAAGGAGATAATGCAATCATCGAATTCAGTGCACTGCAGGACACTACAGTTAGATCTCAGGTCGTTAGACCCTGTGCCATTGTTAGTGCCTATGTTTAGGATCTCTCCAGCTGCCGCTCCTGTGAATACACAATAGATGCTTGGGTTTAGCCTGTAGTCACTTGGGTTTTGCCCATAGAACACTTCAGATAGATCTAAAGACATTTGACATTGTGCCCCTGCCAGTGCCTACATTTATGTAGGCGCGCGACAGCTCCTGTGCCTGTAAATACACAATAGACACTTGGGTTTAGCCCATAGACATTTGGGTTTAGCCCGTAGTGGATTTCAGATAGATCTAAAGACATTTGACACTGTGTCCCTGCCAGTGCCTACACTTAGGCGTGCGACAGCTCCCATGCCTGTAAATACACAATAGACACTTGGGTTTAGCCCATAGACATTTGGGTTTAGCCCGTAGAAGATTTCAGATAAATCTAAATACATTTGACACTGTGCCCCTGCCAGTGCCTGCATTTATGCTCGCACCAGCTCCCGTGCCTGTAAATACACAATAGATAGTTGGGTTTAGCCCATAGACATTTGGGTTTAGCCCGTAGGAGATTTCAGATAGATCTAAAGACATTTGACATAGATTCAAAGCAGTTTGATGCTGTGCCTCTGCCAGTGCATGCAGTGCCTGCGAATACACTTTGGAGTCTCACAACAACAACTCTGTCATGAATGGTGAAACTGTAAAGCACTTTTGTCGTGAAATCAAACACCGATTACGTTGTGTGATACCTTCTGTGGTCAGAATGTACTGGTGCAGTCGATATTTTTGAAATAATTTGGAATTTAGTCATTGGTCAAGGTTCTAAAAGCAAAGATGCAAAACCGCGTGTTCTGACGGTCAGTTTAAGCCATAGATCATCGCGATCCGTCAACTGTAGTGAGCGCTAGAGCACTCACAGACAAACAAACAAACAGACACACGGACAGAGTTAGGCGCCTTAGTATATAGGAGCCTTTAGCCCGTTGGGGAATCTCTATGGTTAATAGTGTATGGGTAACCTGCAGAGCATGAAGGAGATAACACAATCATCGAATTCAGTGCACTGCAGGACAGCACAGTTAAATCTCAAGTCGTTAGACCCTGCGCCATTGTCAGTGCCTATGTTTAGGATCTCGCCAGCTCCTGTGCCTGTAAATACACAATAGATGCTTGGGTTTAGCCCGTAGACAATTGGGTTTAGCCCATAGGACATTTCAGATTGATCTCAAGCCATTCGACCCTGTGCCCCTGCCAGTGCCTACGTTTAGGATCGTGCCAGCTCATGTGCCTGTAAATACACAATAGATACTTGGGTTTAGCCCATAGACCATTGGGTTTAGCCCGTAGGAAATTTCAGATAGATCTAACGACGTTTGACATAGATCCAAAGCTGTTTGATGCTGTGAGCCTGCCAGTGCATGCAGTGCCTGCGAATACACTTTGGAGTCTCGCAACGATAACTCTGTCATGAGTGGTGACACTGTAGAGCACTTTTGGCGTGAGATCAAACGTCAATCACGGCGTGTGGTGCCTTTTGTGCTCAGAATGTACTGGTGCAGTCGATATTTTCGAAATATTGTGGAATTTAGTCATCGGTCAAAGTTCTAAAATAGGAGGTGCAAAACTACAGTGTATGGCGGTCAGTTTAAGCCATAGATCATCCCGATCCGTCAACTGTAGCTAGAGTTATGGCGTCCACAGAGCCACAAACAAACAAACAGACGGACAGACTCTTGCCGCTTAGTAATAAGGACTAGAGCCTTTAGCCCGTAGGAGAATCTCTATGGTCAATGGCATTGGGTTCAACCCATAGACAATTGTGTTTAGCCAGTAGGACATTTTGGATAGATCTCAAGTCATTCGATCCTGTGCTCCTGCTCCTGTGCCTGCAAATACACAATAGACACTTGGGTTTAGCCTGCAGGCAATTGGGTTTAGCCCATAGGACATTTCAGATAGATCTCAAGCCGTTTGACACTGTGCCCCTGCCAGTGCCTACATTTAGGCTCACACCAGCTCCCGTGCCTGCAAATACACAATAGACACTTGGCTTTAGCCCGTAGACATTAGGGCTTAGCCAATAGGGCATTTCAGATAGATCTCAAGTCATTCGACACTGTGCCCCTGCCAGTGCCTACATTTATGCTTGCGCCAGCTCCCGTGCCTGTAAATACGCAATAGACTCTTGGGTTTTGTCCGTAGACATTTGTAATTAGCCCATAGGAGATTTCAGATAGATCTAAAGACATTTGACATAGATCCAAAGCAGTTTGATGCTGTGCCCCTGCCAGTGCATGCAGTGCCTGCAAATACACTTTGGAGTCTCACAACGACAACTCTGTAGTCAATGGTGACACTGTAAAGAGCATTTGGGTGAAATCAAATGTCAGTCACAGCGTGTGGTGCCTTCTGTGCTCAGAATGTACTATCGCAGTCGATATTTTCGAAATATTATGGAATTTAGTCATCGGTCAAAATTCTAAAAGCAAAGATGCAAAACTACGTGTTCTGACGGTCAGTTTAAGCTATAGATCATTGCGATCCGTCAACTATAGCGAGCGCTAGAGCACTGACAGATCCACAAACAAACAAACAAACGGACACAGTTTTGCCGCTTAGTATATAGGACTAGTGCCTTTAGCCCATTGGTGATACTGTATATCTATAGCAGAACACCTATGGAAACAGAGCCATTTGTATCGACCCATGGAAATCAGCCACTGCTCACAACATGTATTGGCCTATGGTTCACGGCCAATGCTCACAACAGCCCATAGGAGATTCTATTAGATCTAAAGTCATTTGACACTGCACCTCTATCAGTGCCTGCTTTTAGGGTTGCACCAGCTCCCATGCCTCAGAATACACTGAAGCTAACACGTTAAAGCTTACATTTAGCCCATAGGAGATTTCAGATAGATCTAATGTCTTCTGACACTGTGCCCCTGCCAGTGCCTGCATTTACCATTGTGCCCACTCCCATGCCTTTGATTACACTGAACTTCGCATATAGGTGTTTGTGTTTAGCCCAGAAGAGATTTCAGATAGATCAAAAGTCTCTTGACACTGCGCCCTTGCCAGTGCCTGCATTTATCATCGAACCTGTTCCTGTGCCTCTGAATACACTGAAGCTAACACATGGATGCTTGTGTTTAACCCTTAAGAGATTTCAGATAGAGCTAATGTCTTCTGGCACTGCGCCCCTGCCAGTGCCTGCATTTACCTTTGCACCTGTTCCTGTGCCTCCAAATACCTGTAGGAGTCTCACAGCAACAGCTCTGGAGTAAATGGTGACACGACAGTGCTAAATTTCCATGAAAATGACCAGTAGGCACTCTTCAGTGCTCAGAATGTACTGTGCAGTCGATATTTTCGTGAATTTTGTGGAATTTAGTAATTTGCAGAAGTTTTAAAATACTACTGTGTATCTGTCTGCAGGCATGGGAGCTGGTGTGATCCTAAACGCAGGCACTGGCAGGGGCACAGAGTCGAATGACTTGAGACATAACTGTAATGTTCTGCAGTGTGTTGAATTCAATGATTACGTTATCTCCTTCATGCTCTGCAGATTACCCATTGGCTATTGACCGTAGAGATTCTCCTACGGGCTAAAGGCTCTAGTCCTTATTACTAAGCGGCTAATGCTGTCCGGCTGTTTGTCTGTCACGAATCGCGATTCTCTAGATACAGTTGACAGATTGCGACGGGCTATGCACCAAACTGACCGCCGTTTGTCGGCGCCTCTCGCTAGCACTTCGCCACGCGACGCTTCAGCATGCGCTTGCCTCGCTAGCACTTCGCCACGCGACGCTTCAGCATGCGCTTGCCTCGCTAGCACTTCGCCACGCGACGCTTCAGCACGCACGCGCTAGGAAGCCAGCAGGACGCCAGCGGCGTCCCGCAGAGAAGCTCGCTCGCTTCGATCGATCGACCGCAGAGAATCAGTCGCTGCACGGCCAGCGTCGCCTGTTGCTGCCTGCCTTCAACGCAGGCTTTGCCTGAACAGTACGGCAATGCACGGTAGCAGAGCCTTGCAAAAGCGAACAGTGTGGCAGTGCGCGGTACAGCAGAGAACCTTGCAATGTGCAATTGCAACAGAGCCGAACAGTACGACAATGCTCGCGCAGGCAATTCTAGCCGCTTCAGCTACTATTTCGCTTGCACCAGGACAGATCTTGCAACAGGACAATCGGCCCGCTCTCTAGCATTTGTTTTGCGCGCCGCTTTGTACGGCGCGTTCGCGAGGCAGCCAGCGCCATTAGCTTGCAACAGGACAGACTTTCTGCAACAGGACGCTGCAACAGTACAGACGTTACAACAGGATCGTCGCGCGAGTCGACCAGCGCCGTTGGCTCGCAACAGGACAGACCTTTGCAACAGGACAGATTTTGCAACAGGACAAATCTTGCAACCGGAAAATCTGCCCGCTTTCTATCATTTGTTTTGCGCGGCGCTTTGTACGGCGCGTTCGCGAGGCAGTCAGCGCTGTTGGCTTGCAACAGGACAGACTTTCTGCAACAGGACAGATCTTGCAACAGGACAGACCCTGCAGCAGGACAGATCTTACAACAGGACAGATTTTACAACAGGACACATTTTTGCAACAGGACAAATCTTGCAACAGGATGGTCGCGCGAGGCGGCCAGCGCCATTAGCTCGCAACAGGACAGAGCTTCTGCAACAGGACAGATTTTGCAACAGTACACATCTTGCAACAGGACAGATCGTGCAACAGGACAGACCTTGCAACAGGACAGATCTTGCAACAGGACAGATCTTACAACAGGACAAATCTTGCAACAGGACAGATCTTGCAACAGTACAGACGTGGCAACAGGATGGTCGCGCGAGGCGACCAGCGCCATTGGCTCGCAACATACCTTCTGCAACAGGACAGATTTTGCAACAGGACACATCTTGCAACAGGACAGATCGTGCAACAGGACAGACCTTGCAACAGGACAGATTTTGCAACAGGGCAAATCTTGCAACAGGACAGATTTTGCAACAGGACAGATCTTGCAACAGGACAGATTTTACAACAGGACAAATCTTGCAACAGGACAAATCTTGCAACAGGACAGACCCTGCAACAGGACCGATCTTTCAACAGGACAGATCTTTCAACAGGACAGACCTTGCAACAGGAGAGACCTTGCAACAGGACAGGCCTTGCAACAGGACAGGCCTTGCAACAGGACATACCCTGCAATAGGACAGACCCTTCAACAGGACAAATCTTGCAACAGGTCAGACAGACCTTGACAATGAACAGGACGGACGTTGCGGCGCGCGTGCGAGGCGACCAGCGCCGTTGGCTCACAACAGGACAGACCTTGCAACGGACAGACCTTGCAACGGACAGACCTTGCAATGGACAGACCTTGAACAGGACAGCTCATGCAACAGGACATTACGGCCATTGACGACTACATTCCATGCTATTCAGATCTCAGGAATTCTTCTGCAACAGGAAGGAACGGCTAGTCAATTGTATGGCTCAAGGTGGCGCCCAGATAACCCCTTATCATTCAAGCCCATGGGTCTCGACTGGAAAATACAGCTACGATAAACACGTGTCGCTACCGCTGCGGTTGGTTCGGGCTTCGCGCGTTTTCCTGTTCAACCAAATGGGCAATCTGCAGGTTCAGGGAGGGGTTAAGTCGCGCGCGACTTGCGAAGCAGAGGTGTCGTATTGCGCACCAAATAAACAAAGCCCTCCAAGCGGCTGTGCAGTAAACCATTCTAATCTGCTGTTGCATCATTCACATCTCTTCCTTCCACACAATGAGAGTGTCGTGTTGCCATCCACCCTCACTAAACTCTGCTGTATAAGCATTCAGAAGTCCCTTCTGAGAGCAGAAGGCCTCTCAGCGCGCTCCCGCCTGTAGCCGCTCGCTTTACTTGTCTCGCTCTGTGATTACCCTATTAGGCACGTACGTATCAGTCAATCGAACTATAATATAGCGCTCTTTTGGAGCTCCAGAAAGTGAACCCGTGCCGTGGTTGGCACAATGTCTGTACCTAGAAGCAGCCGAGCGCAGCACCGCAGGGATTCACTTTTGTTGTAGCCCCGAGTTGCGGTCGCGTTTTCGTTTGTTCTGGTAGTGTAGTTGGTAGCACGCCACCAGAACCAAAATCTGGTCATGCAGTGGTAACCTGGGTTCGAGTCCCAGCCAGAACTAAAATCGTTTTGCTTTTATTCTCTTAGGCCAGATTCTGGTTTGTGTATCTCACCATCCCCAACTTGCTGCGCAGCAAATTAGAAGCAAGTGTATTATGCTAGCATCGTTTAGTATCAAAGAACAATGCCAGTTTTAGCAGATTTAGCAGCTATTTTAAACCCCATCTCCTTGTGAATAGTACAGTCTACATCTCCTTAGACAGAGTGAGTTTGTCAAATTTCCAGCAATTTTGACTTGTTTATTCTTGTGCGACTTGTTTAGGCTCTCGGATGAATGGGTTCCATTTACGTGGACCAGACCGTAGAGTCGCTAATTAAGCTCTCCACCAACACCTACAGGGTGCCCCTACACAGCTTCCTAATTGGAGGTGCAAAGTTCGCCCAGTTCCTCAACCTCGAGCTGCGAGGGGTCAAAGGTGAAAGTGAGAGGATCTACATTGCCTTGGAGGGGGTCCAGTCGTCCGAGTTGGTGGGGAGCAGTCACCACGCCGTCGCCAGCGTCCTGAGGAAGACAGCTGCGGGAGAAGAGTACTACTACTGGCAGGCCAAAGGGCCCAAAGTGCTGTTCGTTAGCGATCAGAGCGTTCGCGAACTGGTG
The DNA here is from genome assembly GCA_030248115.1 of Linhomoeus sp. GSCO2_2. Taxonomy (NCBI): domain Eukaryota; kingdom Metazoa; phylum Nematoda; class Chromadorea; order Monhysterida; family Linhomoeidae; genus Linhomoeus; species Linhomoeus sp. GSCO2_2. The sequence goes on along the minus strand of JASAMZ010000333.1, from coordinate 3,612 downwards.
CTGACCTTTCTAACGGCCGACGGCAAGGAATTGGATCTAGCGGCCGCCCACATCTCCTTCTGCCTCAACCTGAGCATCGAGTAGTCATGTCGCTCAAAAGGAAGCATCCAAACAACAACCATCTGCACGACGCGATGCGCGGCATTCTGGCGACGCGCACACTTCCCGTCAAAGCGTTGGACAAATCTTGCAACTGGAAAATCTGCCCGCTTTCTATCATTTGTTTTGCGCGGCGCTTTGTACGGCGCGTTCGCGAGGCAGTCAGCGCTGTTGGCTTGCAACAGGACAGACTTTCTGCAACAGGACAAATGTTGCAACAGGACAGATCTTGCAACAGGACAGACCCTGCAGCAGGACAGATCTTACAACAGGACAGATTTTACAACAGGACACATTTTTGCAACAGGACAAATCTTGCAACAGGATGGTCGCGCGAGGCGGCCAGCCCCATTAGCTCGCAACAGGACAGAGCTTCTGCAACAGGACAGATTTTGCAACAGTACACATCTTGCAACAGGACAGATCGTGCAACAGGACAGACCTTGCAACAGGACAGATCTTGCAACAGGACAGATCTTACAACAGGACAAATCTTGCAACAGGACAGATCTTGCAACAGTACAGACGTGGCAACAGGATGGTCGCGCGAGGCGACCAGCGCCATTGGCTCGCAACATACCTTCTGCAACAGGACAGATTTTGCAACAGGACACATCTTGCAACAGGACAGATCGTGCAACAGGACAGACCTTGCAACAGGACAGATTTTGCAACAGGGCAAATCTTGCAACAGGACAGATTTTGCAACAGGACAGATCTTGCAACAGGACAGATTTTACAACAGGACAAATCTTGCAACAGGACAAATCTTGCAACAGGACAGACCCTGCAACAGGACCGATCTTTCAACAGGACAGATCTTTCAACAGGACAGACCTTGCAACAGGAGAGACCTTGCAACAGGACAGACCTTGCAACAGGACAGGCCTTGCAACAGGACATACCCTGCAATAGGACAGACCCTTCAACAGGACAAATCTTGCAACAGGTCAGACAGACCTTGACAATGAACAGGACGGACGTTGCGGCGCGCGTGCGAGGCGACCAGCGCCGTTGGCTCACAACAGGACAGACCTTGCAACGGACAGACCTTGCAACGGACAGACCTTGCAATGGACAGACCTTGAACAGGACAGCTCATGCAACAGGACATTACGGCCATTGACGACTACATTCCATGCTATTCAGATCTCAGGAATTCTTCTGCAACAGGAAGGAACGGCTAGTCAATTGTATGGCTCAAGGTGGCGCCCAGATAACCCCTTATCATTCAGGCCAACTCGACCTCCGGCCATGGCAGCCCATGGGTCTCGACTGGAAAATACAGCTACGATAAACACGTGTCGCTACCGCTGCGGTTGGTTCGGGCTTCGCGCGTTTTCCTGTTCAACCAAATGGGCAATCTGCAGGTTCAGGGAGGGGTTAAGTCGCGCGCGACTTGCGAAGCAGAGGTGTCGTATTGCGCACCAAATAAACAAAGCCCTCCAAGCGGCTGTGTAGTAAACCATTCTAATCTGCTGTTGCATCATTCACATCTCTTCCTTCCACACAATGAGAGTGTCGTGTTGCCATCCACCCTCACTAAACTCTGCTGTATAAGCATTCAGAAGTCCCTTCTGAGAGCAGAAGGCCTCTCAGCGCGCTCCCGCCTGTAGCCGCTCGCTTTACTTGTCTCGCTCTGTGATTACCCTATTAGGCACATACGTATCAGTCAATCGAACTATAATATAGCGCTCTTTTGGAGCTCCAGAAAGTGAACCCGTGCCGTGGTTGGCACAATGTCTGTACCTAGAAGCAGCCGAGCGCAGCACCGCAGGGATTCACTTTTGTTGTAGCCCCGAGTTGCGGTCGCGTTTTCGTTTGTTCTGGTAGTGTAGTTGGTAGCACGCCACCAGAACCAAAATCTGGTCATGCAGTGGTAACCTGGGTTCGAGTCCCAGCCAGAACTAAAATCGTTTTGCTTTTATTCTCTTAGGCCAGATTCTGGTTTGTGTATCTCACCATCCCCAACTTGCTGCGCAGCAAATTAGAAGCAAGTGTATTATGCTAGCATCCGAGCTTCTCGAGCAGTCGATCTGCAAATGCCATTGCTTTCTGTAAAAGAATAGCCCCAAGTACACGTACTGACCGCGATGAAGCCGTGGCCGTTTGCGATGTCCGAACGGGTAAGCAGGAAGCCTCCCTTCTTCTTCTGGGGTCCCAGCACTCTGGCGAGCATCGAGTAGAGAGCGGTGTTCTTGCGCCCGCTCTCCTCCACTTTCACCCTGTAGAAGTGCTCGTTGAGCTGCAGTTGTACATCGTCAGCCCCATGGAACTCGAACTTGTACGGGTTGGCAATCTGAATTGCATCATTGTTACGGTTAGATCCCATAACTTCCTCTGTATATGTACCTGATCCGCTCTATCCGCGTCACTGAAGAATACTATAACTCGCTCTGGGAAATTTGGCAGTGTCATCTGACCAGAGGAGACTTGTAGTTGACTCTGCGGTGCTTGAAACTGCAGGATTTCGTAGTCTGAATCGGGGTGGTTGACATCGTAATAAATAATTGGATGCTGACAAGTTTCTTTTACGTTTGTAGCCCGTCTTGTAGTCATTCCTAATAGTCTGGGTCGGCTTGGGAGCCACCACATAGCTGGCGATGAAGTGGGCGTCGACCAGTTGCAACTTGGCTTTGGGTGTGCCGCTTGTTCGAAACACAACAAAGTCCGACCCTTCCAGCTCTAGCTCAACCATAAGTCTGCAACAGGCACTGAGAGCATGCACTACCATCTGCCATTCTCACCCTCCGCTCACCCAACGGAGCTTGGTATGTAGCAGTCGTTCTGGATGAAGGGTTGGATAGGGAGAGTTCCAGATAGGGACCATTCGTTCGACATTGAGAGCATCTCACGGCGCGCGTTCTGCGTTTCTGCAACGGTGATTAATTAGGCCAATATACACACAGCAGACATTTCACTTCGCCTACTTCCAAGAGGGACATCCATAGGTGCCGTATCGACCATGAAGCCCACTTCTCCTTGCAAAACGCTCTTGGCGTAGGCGGCGTCTTGACTCAACAGGAAAAGGTAGCAAATGTAGTTGAAGTGCTGCTGACTGAACCGAAATTGACCGCGGCTATAGACCGCATTATCGCCTTAATGACGGCGAACGGGGGGCCGAAGCGACCGTGATCTCTCTGGGACCCTAAACTAGTAATTTGTGGGAAAAAAGAGGTCGAAATGAAGCCGCTGTCGTCTGCGGCCACCTATTTCGTGCCATCCTCCTTGAGCATTAGGAGAGTGGCGCAGAACTTTGTTCGATTCCAGTCGAGGTAGAGGTTGGAGCTCATGGGAAAGGAAAAGCGGAGAATATTTCCCCTCTGGATGTCGACTGGAAAGGTAGTACGCAAACTTCTTTGGCGCGGGAAGTGTGCGCGTCGCCAGAATGCCGCGCATCATCGTGCAGATGGTTGTTGTTTGGATGCTTCCTTTTGAGCGACATGACTACTCGACGCTCAGGTTGAGGCAGAAGGAGATGTAGAGGCGCTAGGTGATCCTTCCGTCGGCCGT
>JASAMZ010000331.1:0-12500 GCA_030248115.1 Linhomoeus sp. GSCO2_2 | reverse complement strand
CAGCACGAATGATTGCACATTGTGTGACTGATTGCTCGCTCATTGAGAAAAGCCACGAGCGACCCAGTCGCCTATCAATCGTCTGCTGTAATTCCCAAGTTCTGCTCGCCGACCTTTGAATGACGGTCGGTCGGCCAATGATAAGCACTTCTGCATGCATACGCTCTCGACAAACACAACGAAGTGCGCTAGCGCGCAACTGCGTATGCACATTAGTGCATTCGAGAATAGGTCTGGTCTGGGGTCGTTCTATGATTCTCATAGAACAGTTTGCTACTTGAAGCTGTAACCGAAACCGCTCTGTGTTTCTTTGGCAGTGTTAATTAGTCATACAAGGAACACGGTTTAAAACGCAATTACAGTAGATACTCTAATAAGTACTATTGGAGGGGGGGGGGGGGGGGGCGGGTTTATTTCGCCGCGCCTCAGCGCGGCGAGGTGTATATGTGACCGGGAGAACCCGTCTTCGGTGAAAACTCGGATATCCGGGTTTTCACTGAGTTGGTTAGTGAAAACCCGGATATCAGGGTGTTCTCGTTTGAGTGAGTGAAAACCCGGATATCCGGGTTTTCACTGATCGGTTAGGGAAAACCCGGATAATTCTCCGATATGCTCAAAATCGCACAATACGCTGCAAGAACTCTATTTCCATTGTTGTAGGCCGCTTGGTTCCTTCCAAATCAGGCTATGCTTAGGCTCGCCCTGCGCCCACAGTCCACAAGAGTCAGTCGGCGTCGCAGTCTGGCGGGTCGAAGCGTAGGCTTAACGCGAACGGTGACCGACGTCATGGCGCGCGGAGCGCGCCCAGGAGGTGGTGGTCGCGCGAAGCCTCAGTTGAGACCCGCCAGGCGCGACGCCGACAGAGTTTTAGTGCAAACTGTAGTGGGGTGAACACTCCTCCATATACTTCGCCTCCTGCTTAGGCCGGCTGTGCCCCTTCCCTACTAACGCTTGGAACAGCTTTCAGTCACGTGCAAGCTGTAAGCGGGATGCATATTCCCCGTACACATACTTCGCCCCCTGTTGAAGCAGACGTGCCAATTGGCCGCAAATAATGCGAAAGTCATGCGCATTGTAAAAGGCCCGGTTCCGCAAAGATGCAAGGTATTGCTAAGATCGCACGCTTCGCACTTCGCACTCCACGACGCTTGTTTCGCGGAACAAACAGCACGGTTTGCCATTCAAAAGCACTTGTTTCGTCAGCAGTGCTGAAAACTATAGAAGGGTCGATTTCTAGGTTGTTTCTTCGAAAAGATTGATGGAAACACAACTACATCATGATTTTCACGAACTTCCCGCGAAATCTCGCATATCCGGGTTTTCACTAAACTTTCAGTGAAAACCCGGATAATTTGACATTATCCGGGTTTTCACTAAACCGTCAGTGAAAACCCGGATATCCGGGTTTTCACTAAGTCGACCAGTGAAAACCCGGATATCCGGGTTTTCACTGGATCCGGGTAGTCACGGTAACATATATATACGGATGACAATGTCTGTCTGTGTGTCCGTCCGTTCGTGGCATCGAAGTAAAGTATGCGACATATGTGGTCAAGTAGAGTCGAGGTCGCTGAGTACGGATCCGATGTCCGTTTCTGTTGCTAATTTCGCATTTTCGAGATATTTACAATTAAAATATGAAAATGTCGAAAATCGACTTTTTTGCCTGATGAGGTAGCGGCGAAATTTCTTCAGAAATGGAAAGAGCATGGGCCGCGGATAATTTGTAACACAAAAGAAATTTTTTGCAAATGTGGAATTTCATAGAAATACGCAATTATTTGTCAAAATTTCATAAATTGACAAAAATAGAACGTCATTTATTGACAAATGTGAATGCAGAAATTGAAAGGTCGTAAGGTAATAAGCATTTGTGACATGGTTCTACAGTTTTGAAATATTGCAATTTAGAGATATTTACAATTAAAATGTAAAAATGTCGAAAATCGACTTTGTCGCCTGATGGACTAGCGGCGAAATTTGTTCGGAAATGGAAAGAGCATAGACCGCGGATAATTTGTAACACAAAAGAAAATTTTTGCAAATGTGGAATTTGATAGAAATACGCAATTATTTGTCAAAATTCCATAAATTGGCAAAAAAGCACGCCATTTATTGACGAATGTGAATGCAGAAATTGAAAGTTCGTAAGTCAGTAATAATTTGTGACACAGTTTTTCAGTTTTGAAAAATTGCCATTTGGAGATATTTACAATCAAAATATAAAAATATCGAAAATCGATTTTTTCGCCCGATGAGCTAGCGGCGAAATTTCTTCAGAAATGGAAAGCGCATAGGCCGTGGACAATTTGTAACACAAAAGAAATTTTATTCAAATGTCGAATTTCATAGAAATACGCAATTATTTGTCAAAATTCCATAAATTGACAAAAATAGAACATCATTTACTGACGTATGTGAATGCAGAAATAGAAAGGCCATGCGCCAAAAAGACTTTGTGACATAGTTTTACTGTTTTACTATATTGCAATTTCGAGATATTCACAATTAAAATATGAAAATGTCGAAAATCGACTTTGTCGCCTGATGAGCTAGCGGCGAAATTTCTACAGAAATGGAAAGAGCATAGACCGCGGATAATTAGTAACACAAAAGAAAGTGTTTGCAATTATAAAATTTTATAGAAATACGCGACAATTTGCCAAAATTCGAAAAATTGACAAAAACGTCATAGCGCAGAAATACGTGCACCAAACAAAATTCCTGGTAGAGAACGACTGCACCAAACAGTTGGCAAGTTTTTTTGTTCCATGTGGCGCATTCCCACAGGTATAAAACTTCAGATGAACGGCGTCGTATCATGCCGATACCATATAGCGAACGCGGCGATATCACTGAGCTTTAGATCAGCTGTACAGACAACCGTATCGTGGTAATAGCTGCACTTGATTTGTGGTGCACGTTTTCAAGATACCTTCTCTGGATACAGCTAATTGTGCGAACAAAATTCACTACACTGTTCACCAAGATTTGGCAGACACAAAGTATAGGTTGAACTTTTTACACACACAGCTTGTTTTTTCGCCGCGCCTCAGCGCGGCGAGGTGTATATGTCACAGGCCATGGCCGTCTTCAGGCCATCGCCGTCTAGACGGCTTTGGCCTGGTCGATCAGGCCATGGCCGTCTTTTCGAGCAGAAGACGGCCGTGGCCTGATGCGTCAGGCCACAGCCGTCTAGACGGCCACGGCCTGCTGCGTCAGGCCATGGCCGTCTTTTCCTTTCTCTGTTAGTTTCCGACACAGTGTATTCCTTCCAGTTTAGGCTATGTAAGCATGGCACCATTAGGGATGCCATGCATAAGTGCATACTTCACATTCCGCGGGCGCGGTATAAGTAGTTCGCCGTTTATTAGCCTGTTAGCTTCTTAGCTGTGGTTGGAAATAAACTGACTATAGCTTTGACGGGCGCTTAGTTGCGAGGTCTTGAGTGCATTCAGGGATTGAATGACCTTACACTCTTAGAGGTGTTGCAACGAGTACTTGTTCCAGGATTACGGGATCTACGTGGGGTTGGACTACCTGGTCGTCGCGTTCGGTGGCCTTGTAGTTAACTGACCTGGTCGTCGCGTTCGGTGGCCTTGTCAGTACGCAGGTTGGTAGATTACGGTATCCTGGGTGGTCGTAGGAGTTAGTAGCAGGAAGTACTAAGGACCGGGCTTGGCCGCCAACTTGGCCTCCTACAGGTGGTGCGTTGACCGGGAACGCTAGTACCGTTCGGGAACGGTTCTCGGTGGACGTACTATCTGATAGGCGGCAGTTTACAGCAGAGCCTGAGTAGAGTGGTGGAGTGGTGTGAGAATCGGTGGTCGGTGGGAATCGCTTTTGAGTGGGCGTTGGTTGTGATGGACGCTTCGCAGCCGGAGAAGAAGCCGGTGTCCCTCGCTAGGCGGAGGACGACGGATGAGATTCTGGTGGATGAGAACGTCGATTACGGTCGCGTGGATTCCTCGGTTCTGGCGCTGAAGGAGAAAGAGCCGGAACAGAAGGAGAAGGCTCAGGCGTTGGAATTGGATGAGAGTGGTCGCACGCATCAGTTTGAGGATGACGAGCCTGATAACAGTGATCGGGACAGCATCTCTTCTGATAGGGCGGTGTTGCAGGAACCGGCTCCTCAGATCGTGTCCATGTTCGCCGAGTTGCAGCGCCAGCAGCAGGAGACGCAGTTGGCGATGCAGAAGCAGCAGCAGGAGATGTTGCAGCTGGTGCTGGAGCGACAGGAGCGGGAGATGGAGCGGAAGGAGCGCGAGCAGCGGGAGCGTGAGCGTGAAGAGCGTGAAGCCAGAGAGCGGGAGTTAGAGAGAAGGGAGCAGGTGCGAGAGCAGGAGCGCAGAGAGGAGAGAGAGGAATCGCGTCGTCAGTTGGAGGCGATTCTGAATCACACTCGAGCGCCCGATTCGGCGGGTCCCTTTTCTTCCACTGCAATCGGAGCTGACGGCTTGAATGGTCTGGGTACGGTACTGAATACGCTGGCGTATACGAGACCCAATTTGGCTAAGTTCGCTGGGTTAGACAGAGACAATTTCTCCGACTGGTTCGTCGAGTTTGAAATTGCCGTCAGGAACTACCCGGTACAGGTCAAAGAAAACTTTCTGCTGGAGATGTTGACGGGTGATGCTCTGAGGTTCTACATGTCGATGTCGGAGGAGTTGAAGGCGGACTATTCGGCTGTTGTTGAACAGTTGTCCACTAATTTCGCCGATCGTCGGACGCGGACGACTAAGATGGCGTCGCTTTGGAGCCAACGTCAGCAGAACTACCAGTCTGTGTACCAGTGGCGTTCGATCATGGAACGGGAGTTCCGGACTGCTGAGAAGGCGATTACGGTGCCTGAGACGGAAGCTCATGTGTGTCCCTGTGGCAAGAATTGCCATCGTGAGAATGCCAAGAACAAAGCTCGATACGAATCTTGTCAGGCGTACATCGTTCATCAGTCTCTTCTGCCGGCTAATCAGGCTATCTTGAAGGATGACGAGTGGACGGTGAACGGCGTTTTCACAACTGCCGCTGAGAAAGAGAGCGAGCGTGAGATGAGGCAACAGGGCGCCAAGTCGAATTCTGAGCGTGCGCCGAGAGGTCAGCAGCAGACTTCTGGACAGCGGCAACAGAGTACGCCGGCTGGTCCATCGTTTCAAGCGCCGCCTCTGGAAGATGCGCGTCTTGACAGTGTTGGAAGTCGTCCTTTGTACCGTGGCTCTGAGTCCGCTCGTGAGTGTTTCCGCTGTCGTCAGAAGGGGCATGTTGCGGCCGAATGCCAGAATCGAGTGTGTACTTTCTGCCGTGATAAGGGTTACACGCCGTTTCTTGGTCACACGGACGACCGTTGCTTCAAGCAAGAGGCAATCAGGGCGCAGAGGCCTCCAGATCAGCAGTCTCGTCCGCCGGCTGGCGCGCAGAATATGCAGTCGTCGCGCTGGGTGAATGAGCCACCGCCTCAGACGTTCGTCTCTCAGTCGGAGATTCCATCAGGGCAAGCTTCGTCGTCGCATAGAGTCGATTCTCAGCCGCCGCCAGTGACGCAGGCTGGTTTTCCTCTGGAGTGGTCCGGAAAGGCGTTTGTCATGTCGGCTAGGGATTTGTCGTCTTATGAGTTGTGCCAGCTCTCGAAGCAGGAGAACCAGAAGTCGAAACTGATTCCCGCGACGGACTTTCTCTTTGACGATTTGCCGCAGGTCGCGCCTGATTTGAAGCGCCGATTCAAGAATGGGCAGATGAGGAGTCAGGTCGCTGTCCTAGATTCTGGCGCTACCACGACCACTGTTAGCCCTCGAATCGTCGAGACTTTGCTTCAGAATGGCAGCGCTGATTTAATTGCGCAGGATCGGAGCTTCCCGTTGACTGGCATCGATGGATCCACTTTCTCGAGCACTGGCTCAGTGAAGCTGAAGGGCGTCTATTGCTCGAATGAGAACGAAGCGATTCCGTTCGAAGTGACAGCGCCAGTTAGCTTCAGTCTTCCTGTCGATATTTTGATAGGCAACGACCTGATGGGGAAAGTTGGCATTGGCCTTTCGAATGGCGAAGGGAAGGTGTTTCCGTCGGCCACTGTGCCATCTTCCTTTGACGCGAATGAATCGGCTAGCGTCGCTCAGCCAGTCAGGGCTTGGGGTCCCAGGAATTGGAGGAGATAGAGGGAGCGATCGTCCAATGGAGGCTATAGAGGCTACCGTGAGGACAGTTCTCGTCGATTTCCCACCTGGCAGCACAGACCAGATTGGAGCTGGAGTCAGACTTCGGGTCAGACCCCATCGAGTTGGAGCTGGAGAACGCAGCCGCTGATGTCGGATCAGAACGTGGACAGTTTGCGGAACAAGTTTTGGGGGCGTTGTCAGATGCCACAATCGTGTTCTCACTGGTCCCAATGCAAAACAGATACTCGCGTGTTTCCAGTGTCCGACTATGGTTCCTACAGGGTGTTCTGAGTTACTTGTATTGTGTTACCTGTAGAGATTGAGTGTGCTTGTCTATAGCGCCTCTGTCCTGGGTACATGCGCTTTGTCATCTTTGTCATCTGTCCTGGGTACAGATTGGACGTGTTTCTCTTTTGTCCTGGGTACAAGGTCGAGCGTATGTGTTGCTCGAGGGCTCACTGTAGCATTACGAGTACTGGAGTGCTTGAACTTGGCTGTCCTGGGAACAGTCGCTTTCTTCTTAAGAGAGGGGAGAGGAAGAGATGACAAGCATAAGAGCAGAAGGGCCGATGGGCCGAGGAAGCGATTATACTGGCGCGTGGTGTACACTTATAGTGTACCTGAGGCGATAGGCGGAATTGACACGCCTGACACTTGGGTTACTGTAGGTGTGGTCGTCACGTTTGTGTCTAATATTTTCTCGTGTGGGGTTTTAAGGTTTCGTCAACTGGTCGGTCAAGTCATCTGGTCGCTCAGTTCGTTCAAGGTCGTTCAAGCCTTCTGGTCGTTCAAGTTCGCCCAGTTCTACGCGTTCGAGGAACTCAGTGATCGTGATCAGTGACATACGATCATAGGTTCTAAGCATTTACGACACGGCCCTTCTGTTTGAATGGGGCGTGTAAGCATGGCACCATTAGGGATGCCATGCATAAGTGCATACTTCACATTCCGCGGGCGCGGTATAAGTAGTTCGCCGTTTATTAGCCTGTTAGCTTCTTAGCTGTGGTTGGAAATAAACTGACTATAGCTTTGACGGGCGCTTAGTTGCGAGGTCTTGAGTGCATTCAGGGATTGAATGACCTTACACTCTTAGAGGTGTTGCAACGAGTACTTGTTCCAGGATTACGGGATCTGCGTGGGGTTGGACTACCTGGTCGTCGCGTTCGGTGGCCTTGTAGTTAACTGACCTGGTCGTCGCGTTTGGTGGCCTTGTCAGTAAGCAAGTTGGTAGATTACGGTTCCTGGGTGGTCGTAGGAGTTAGTAGCAGGAAGTACTAAGGACCGGGCTTGGCCGCCAACTTGGCCTCCTACAGCTATGCTTAGGCTCGCCCTGCGCCCACAATGCACAAGAGTCAGTCGGCGTCGCAGTCTGGCGGGTCGAAACTTAGGCTTAACGCGACCGGTGACCGACTTCAGGGCGCGCGGAGCGCGCCCTGAAGTTGGTGGTCGCGCTAAGCCTCAGTTGAGACCTGCCAGGCGCGACGCCGGCCGAGTTTTAGTGCAAACTGCAAGTGGAATAAACACTCCTCCATCTACTTCACCTCCTGCTTAGGCCTGCTGCGCCCCTTCCCTGCAAGCGCTTGCAACAGCTGACACTCTTAAAGACGGCTACGGCCTGGTCCATCAGGCCACGGCCGTCTTTTCGAGCGGAAGACGGCCATGGCCTGGCGCATCAGGCCAACGCCGTCTAGACGGCCACGGCCTGATCGACCAGGCCAAAGCCGTCTAGACGGCGATGGCCTGAAGACGGCCATGGCCTGCAACATATATATACGGATGACAATGTGTGTCTGTCTGTCTGTGTGTGTGTGTGTGTGTGTGTGTGTGTGTGTGTGTCCGTCCGTGGCACCGAAGTAAGATATGTGACATATGTGGTCAAGTAGAGTCGAGGTCGCTGAGTACGGATCCGATGTCCGTTTGTGTTGCTAATTTCGCATTTTCGAGATATTCGCAATTAAAATTCCAAAATGTCGAAAATCGACTTTTTCGCCTGATGAGCTAGAATTGAAATTTCTTCAGAAATGGAAAGGGCGTAGACAGAGGATAATTTGTAACACAAAAGAAATTTTTTGTAAATGTGGAATTTAATAGAAATACGCGATTATTTGTCAAAATTACACAAATTGACAAAAATAGAACGTCATTTATTGACGAATTTGAATGCAGAAATAGTAAGGCCGTATGTCAATAAGAATTTGTGACATAGTTTTACAGTTTTCGTAAATTGCCATTTCGAGATATTTAGAATTAAAATGAAACAAGCTGTGTGTGTAAAAAGTTCAACCTATACTTTGTGTCTGTCCAATTTTGGTGAACAGTATAGTGAATTTCATTTGCATAATTAGCCGCATCTAGCGAAGGTATCTTGAAAACGTGTACCACAATTCAAATGCAGCTATTACCACGATACGGTTGTCTGTACAGCTGATCTAAAGCTCAGTGATATCGCCGCGTTCGCTATATGGTATCGGCATGATACGACGCCGTTCATCTGAAGTTTTATACCTGTGGGAATACGCCACATCGAACAAAAAACTTGCCAACTGTTTGGTGCAGTCGTTCTCTACTAGGAATTTTGTTTGGTGTGCGCATTTCTGCGTTATGACGCTTTTGACAATTTGTAGAATTTTGGCAAATTGTGGCGTATTTCTATAAAATTCCACAATTGCAAACAATTTCTTTTGCGTTGCAAATTATCCGCGGTCTATGCTCTTTCGATTTCTGAAGAAATTTCGCCGCTAGTCCATCAGGCGACAAAATCGTTTTTCGACTTTTTATATATTTTAATTGTAAATATCTCTAAATTGCAGTATTTCAAAGCTGTAGAACCATGTCACAAATTCTAATTGGCTTACGACCTTTCAATTTCTGCATTCACATTCATCAATAAATGACGTTCTGTTTTTGTCATTTTATGAATTTTTGACAAATAATTGCGTATTTCTATGAAATTCCGCTATGCAAAAATTTCTTTTGTGTTACGAATTGTCCACGGCCTATGTTCTTTCCATTTCTGAAGAAATTTCGCCGCTAGCTCATCAGGCGAAAAAGTCGATTTCGATATTTTCATATTTTAATTGTAAATATCTCCAAATTGCAATTTTTTCGCCCGGCCTCAGCCGGGCGACACCCTACGAGAGCTCGGCGTGCGTGCGTGCGTGCGTGCGTGCGTGCGTCCGTCCGTGCGTACGTAACGCTCTCAGATCTCGGCGTTGGAAAGTCGTAGAGCGGAGATCTTGGGCTCTACGGATAGGTCTCGACTCACTGATCATTCCGCTAAGAGGTTTTGAAATTCAAGAGTTTGAATTGCGCGCGGGACAGTACCCCGAAGGCCAAAACGCAAAACGGCTCTAGCTCGCTCGTGTTACGTCGTAGAGCGGCAATCGACACGTCAGGTGAAAGCTCTCGACGCGTTCTTTCATGCGATTGCAAAAGTTCTTTCAATTACGCAAACACGCACCGCTGAAAACGCCAGTCCCGACATTTTGACGCTAAAATCGCTCTAACTCGCTCAGTTTGCGTCGTAGAGAGACAATCGCGAGGTCAGTGGATAGCTCTCGACTCGCTGATCAGTTGTTCTCCCATTGGTCAAATCTCAAAAATTTGAATTTCGCGAGTTACAGTAACCTGAAGGTTTAAAACGCAAAACGGCTCTAACTCGTCTGTCTTGCGTGATCTTGTGTGATCTTGAGCACCTTGGATAGCTCTCGACTCACTGATTATTTGTTCTTTCATTGGTCGGAACTCAAAGTTTGAATTTCACGAGTTACAGTAACCCAAAGGTCCGAAAACGCAAAGCGGCTCTAACTCGCTCGTCTTACGTCGTTGAGCGGCGATTGACACGTCAGGCAGGTGAAAGCTCTCGACGTGCTCTTTCATGGCAGCAACAATTTTTTAGCAATGCGCAAACACGCACCACGGGAACCGACATTCTCGAGATTTGAAGACTAAAATCGCTCCAACTCGCTCAGTTTGCATCGTAGAGAGACGATCTCGAGCTCAGTGGATAGCTCGCGACTCACGGATTATTTGCGAAACTTGAAAATTAAAATTTCGTGAGTTACAGTAACCCGAAGGTGCAGAAGCACAAAACGGCTCTAACTCACTTATGTTACGTCGTAGAGCGGCAATCGACGGCAACGTCAATTTTAAGCTTTCGGCGTGCTCTTTCATGTGTCAGCAAACATTTTGTAATTGGCTAAAACACGCATCACAGAAACAATAGTTTTGCATTTTACTCTGGACTTTCTGAATTGCTCATGTTGCGATTACAGCGACGCTCGGCACGTCATTCCAAGGCTCGCTACATAAAGAAAAATAAACTTCGTTTTGCTACATGGACAGAAGTACGGCACGGCTTGATTGCTCATAGTGCGTTTTTTGCGCTCTGTCATATGTTTGTCAATACTTTGCCAAGTTTTTGTCACTTTTTTAAAAGCGTTGCTCGAAAAGGGATCTTCTTGCTCTAAAAACCAAATCCCGGGCGATATCAATATTGCTAAGCAATACCCTCTTGCGAAGGGGGAGCTCGTGAAGCGGAGCAATTCGGGCGATGAGCTCTCGCACTCTCTGCAGAAAGAACGCAACTCTATGCAGTGTCAGTCAGAATACAAACTCAACTTTTGATACCGGAGCTTGTTCAAAACTGAAAAACTATGTCACAAATTCTTACTGGCTTGCGACCTTTCAATTTCTGCATTCACATTTGTCAATAAATTACGTTCTATTTTTGTCAATTTATGAAATTTCGACAAACAATTTCGTATTTCTATGAAATTCCACATTTGAAAAAAATTTCTTTTGTGTTACAAATTGTCCACGGCCTATGCTCTTTCCACTTCTGAAGAAATTTCGCCACTAGCTCATCACGCGAAAAAAGACAATTTTTGACATTTTCATATTTTAATTGTAAATATCTCCAACTTGCAATTTTTCAAAACTGAAAAACTATGTCACAAATTCTTATTGGCTCTCGGCGTTTCAGTTTCTGCATTCACATTCGTCAATAAATGACGTTCTATTTTTGTCAATTTATGAAATTTTGACAAACAATTGCGTATTTCTATCAAATTCCACATCGACAAAAAATTTCTTTTGGGTTACATATTATCAGCGCTCCGTGCTCTTTCCATTTCTGAAGAAATTTCGCGGTTAGCTCATCAGGTGAAAAAGTCGATTTTCGACATTTTTGAATTTTAATTGTGAATATCTCGAAAATGCGAAATTAGCAACAGAAACGGACATCGGATCCGTACTCAGCGACCTTGACTCTACTTGACCACATATGCCACATATCTTACTTCGGTGCCACGGACGGACGGACGGACGGACGGACACACACACACACAGACAGACAGACATTGTCATCCGTATATATGTGACCGGGAGAACCCGTCTTCAGTGAAAACTCGGATATCCGGGTTTTCACTGAGTTGGTTAGTGAAAACCCGGATATCCGGGTATTCACTGTTGAGTTAGTGAAAACCCGGATATCCGGGTTTTCACTACTAGGTTAGGGAAAACCCGGATAATTCTCCGATGTGCTCAAAATCGCGCAATACACTGCTAGAACTATATTTCCATTGCCTGTAGGCCGTTTGGTTCCTTCCAAATCAGGCTATGCTTAGGCTCGCCCTGCGCCCACAGTCCACAAGAGTCAGTCGGCGTCGCAGTCTGGCGGGTCGAAACTTAGGCTTAACGCGACCGGTGACCGACTTCAGGGCGCGCGGAGCGCGCCCTGAAGTTGGTGGTCGCGCTAAGCCTCAGTTGAGACCCGCCAGGCGCGACGTCGACCGAGTTTTAGTGCAAACCATGGGTGGGATAAACACTCCTCCATTGTACTTCACCTCCTGCTTAGGCCGGCTTTGCCCCCTCCCTCCGTACTAACGCTTGCGACAACTTTCAGTCGCGAGCAAACTGTAAGCGGGATGCACATTCCCCGTATACTTAGCCGCCTGTTGAAGCCAGACGTGCCAATTGGCCGCAAACATTTGGCAGTGTAAAAGAGGCGGCTCAATGATCAAAGTATTGCATAAGATAGGACGTTTGGCACTTCACGACGCTTGTTTCGCGCAACAAAGAGCGCGATTTGCCATTCAAAAGCACTTGTTTCGTCAGCAGCGTTGAAAACTATAGAAGCCTTGATTTCTACGCTATTTCTTCGAAAATATTAGTGAAAGCACAGCTATCATGATTTTCACGATCCTCCCACGAAATCTCGCATATCCGGGTTTTCACTAAACTTGCAGTGAAAACCCGGATAATTTGACAATATCCGGGTTTTCACTAACCAGTCAGTGAAAACCCGGATATCCGGGTTTTCACTAAGTCGACCAGTGAAAACCCGGATAT
>JASAMZ010000329.1:0-10000 GCA_030248115.1 Linhomoeus sp. GSCO2_2 | reverse complement strand
CGCAGTGTTGAAAACTGTAGAAGGGTCGTTTTTTGGCTATTTCCTAGAAAAGATTGATGAAAACACAGCTATCATGATTTTCACGATCCTCCCACGAAATTTCGCATATCCGGGTTTTCACTAAACTTTCAGTGAAAACCCGGATAATTTGACATTATCCGGGTTTTCACTAACGCGTCAGTGAAAACCCGGATATCTGGGTTTTCACTAAGTCGACCAGTGAAAACCCGGATATCCGGGTTTTCACTGGATCCGGGTAGTCACGGTAACATATACACCTCGCCGCGCTGAGGCGCGGCGAAAAAATTGACGACGGCTTGTGAGATAGATGTTGTTGGTAGTGCCTAGTTGGTCCACTCTTCAGCTGCCGCCGTATGCGCATGCATGTGTGCGTATGAAGGAACGAAAGCAAACTAGGACCGGGCGAATGGACATTGGACAGCGCATAGTGTTCGCCGTGCGCGCCGCGCACACAGTGCGCTGTGCAACAACCCACACGCCCATGCGATAAGAGCACCAGAGCACTGGGAATCCAGGGGGGGGGGGGGGGAGTGGGGTGACCGAGTGTAGGGGGGGGGGGGGGGGGGGGTCTCCTAGACCTCTAGATCCACACGATATCGCATTCCGGCGAGCATGATTGATTCACCCAAGGCACTACGACGGAGATCTGTCACCACACGGCATCGTGCAGGAGTCCCTGCAGAGAAGCACTCTGAGTCCGACTATACGGATGACAATGTCTGTCTGTGTGTGTGTGTGTGTGTGTCCGTCCGTCCGTCCGTCCGTGGCACCGAAGTAAAATATGTGACATATGTGGTCAAGTAGAGTCGAGGTCGCTGAGTACGGATCCGGTGTCCGTTTGTGTTGCTAATTTCGTATTTTCGAGATATTCGCAATTAAAATTCGAAAATGTCGAAAATCGACTTATTTGTCTGATGCGCTAGCCGCGAAATTTCTTCAGAAATGGAAGGAACATGGACGGCGGATAATTTGTAACACAAAAGAAATTTTTTACAAATGTGGAATTTAATAGAAATACGCGATTGTTTGTCAAAATTGCACAAATTGACTAAAATACAACGTCATTTATTGACGAATGTGAATGCAGAAATGTAAAGGTCGTATGCCAATAAGGATTTGTGACATAGTTTTGCAGTTTTTAAAAAGTGCAATTTTGAGATATTTTCAATCAAAATATGAAAATGTCGAATATCGACTTTTTCACCTGATCATATAGCGGCAAAATTTCTTCAGAAATGGAAAGAGTATAGACTGCGGATAATTTGTAACGCAAGAGAAATTTTTTTGCAAATATGGAATTTAATAGAAATACGTGATTATTTTTCAAAATTCCTTAATTCAACAAAAATAGAACGTCGTTTTTCGGCGAATTTGAACGCGGAAATGGTAAGGCCGTATGCCAATAAGAATTTGTGACATAGTTTTACATTTTTAATAAATTCCAATTTCGAGATATTTAGAATTAAAATTTTAAATAAATATTAAAATCGAGATTTTTGTCTGATGGCCAGAACAGCTGTTTATTGATGATAATGATGAATGTGCACTCGGAAACAGAAATGCGTACGCTGAACACAGGAATTCGCTCGCACCAAACTTTTGGCAAGTTTTTTGTTGGATGTGACGTTTTCACACAGGTAGGAAACATCAGATAAACGGCGTCGTATCATGCCGATAACATATAGCGAACGCGGCGATATCACTGAGCTTCAGATCAGCTGTACAGACAACCGTATCGTGGAAATAGCTGCACTTGGCATTGAGGTACACATTCTCAAGACACCTTCTCCAGATGCGGCTAACGATGTATACAAAGTTCACTATACTATTCACCAACATTTGACAGACACAAAGTATAGGTTGAACTTTTTACACACACAGCTTGTGTACTGTACCAACCCCGGCCATACCTTTTCCATGAAACCCTTCGTCAAATTCGTTGAAGTCGGGCGCCGTCCGCACTTGGGCCGGCACAGGGGAATGCGACCTACTCCTGCTCGTCTGTGCCTGCCTCTGAGAAGCCTGCTGCAGCACCCTAGCGTTGAGCTGCGTCAGCGGTGGTCTACTGCGACCGTCCGTTCCATCTGTTGCTTGAGCGGACTGTTGCATGACGTTGTGACTCGCTGTAAACGTTTGCGTCTTGATAAGCAATGGTTGGTGTAGCTGATCGTCGCCATGGTCGAATGGGCGAGCTGAAAATCGATTAAACGCTAATCGGTAGCGACATGTCTGATTGTGGCTAAATCAACGCTGTTGCATGAACCTCGACGTTGTGGTGGAGTAGACAACGGCGAAGTGGATGGAGACGGAGTAGATGGAGTAGACGGAGGCGATTGATGGCGGTCCCAGTGCCGCCTCAACACGAATGTCGCACTGGCATTCCAGCTGCGTTCTGGGTCGGCGCTTGTTGTCTCGCGGTCGCCTTCGCATCGCACCTCGGAATAGCACTGGCAGACCTTAAATCAGCAGTACCTATTACAAAAGGTTTAGGCATCGTCCTTTCTTGGCCAGAGTTACAGAATGTTGCGGTCTAATCAAGGCCACCTACAGGTACACCTACCTTGTGAGACTGCTTATTGATCGCTTGGAGACGCGTTCTATTGTCGAGCTGTCTCAAAGGCGCTCCGGTGGGCGCGCCTGCTGGTCGAACAGGCTGCTGTTTGATGGTGTGAGTCACCAACGACGTTTCTGATCCAGCAAGCAGTGGTTGCTGATTATTTCTCTGATAGAGAGGGCCTGAACATTAGCAGGTCAAGTGGTAGTTCTGGTTAGTATTCAATGCTGTTGCGCAAACCTCGAGGCTGCGGTGGAGGTGTCTGCCGCTCAGTGGATGGCGGCTGAGTAGATGGTAATGGTAGCCGAGTAGATGGAAGCTGAGTGGAATCAGTGGATGGCAGCTGACTGGATGGTAGCCGAGTAGATGGAAGCTGAGTGGATGGCAGCTGACTGGATGGTAGCCGAGTAGATGGCAGCTGAGTGGATGGCAGCTGACTGGATGGTAGCCGAGTAGATGGCAGCTGAGTGGATGGCAGCTGACTGGATGGTAGCCGAGTAGATGGCAGCTGAGTGGATGGCAGCTGACTGGATGGTAGCCGAGTAGATGGCAGCTGAGTGGATGGCAGCTGACTGGATGGTAGCCGAGTAGATGGCAGCTGAGTGGATGGCAGCTGACTGGATGGTAGCCGAGTAGATGGCAGCTGAGTGGATGGCAGCTGACTGGATGGTAGCCGAGTAGATGGCAGCTGAGTGGATGGCAGCTGACTGGATGGTAGCCGAGTAGATGGCAGCTGAGTGGATGGCAGCTGACTGGATGGTAGCCGAGTAGATGGCAGCTGAGTGGATGGCAGCTGACTGGATGGTAGCCGAGTAGATGGCAGCTGAGTGGATGGCAGCTGACTGGATGGTAGCCGAGTAGATGGCAGCTGAGTGGATGGCAGCTGACTGGATGGTAGCCGAGTAGATGGCAGCTGAGTGGATGGCAGCTGACTGGATGGTAGCCGAGTAGATGGCAGCTGAGTGGATGGCAGCTGACTGGATGGTAGCCGAGTAGATGGCAGCTGAGTGGATGGCAGCTGACTGGATGGTAGCCGAGTAGATGGCAGCTGAGTGGATGGCAGCTGACTGGATGGTAGCCGAGTAGATGGCAGCTGAGTGGATGGCAGCTGACTGGATGGTAGCCGAGTAGATGGCAGCTGACTGGATGGCAGCTGACTGGATGGTAGCCGAGTAGATGGCAGCTGAGTGGATGGCAGCGGAGTGGCGGATGACAGAGTCGACTGCGATGGAGTAGACGGCTGTGGAGCAGATAGTGGAGGTCGATGGTGGTCCACGTGCGTTCTCGGCTCTGCTGCCCCGCTGACATTGCAGTTGCGGTCGACGTCTGCTCTTGTTGCATCTAGGCCGCGTCGCACCTAAGAATGGTAGGTAGTTGCAGACGTTGAGCAAGCTGCTTCAAAAAGTTTAGCAGTTTAGTGAAAACTGTCCTCTAAAACTGTGGAGTTTGGTCTCGCTTGGCTACGATATGGCGGAATGCATTCTTAGACCTGCTAGTCTCTACTATGTATGTACCTCCTGTTGAGCCTGCTGGCTGGTCGCCTGCAGCAGCAGTCTAGCGTCGAGCTGTCTCAAAGGGGGTCTACTGCGACGAGCGGTTGCTTCTTCTGTTCGAACAGGCTGCCGGACAACATTGTCAACCGCAGGCAGGGTCTCTGGTACAACGAGCAACGGTTGCTTAGCGTAGCCGTTGTTCGGCAAACGAGCTAGAATGAACGGTAGAGATCTATAAGTATCGAGTTAGCTGTGGTCAGCGCAGCAGTCAACACCGCTGCACGAACCTCGAGCTTGCGGCGGTGGAGCGGACCGCAATGGTCGATTGTGGTCCCAGCGCCTTCTGGGCGCGGCACCGCAGTTGCGTTCGAGGTCGGCATTGCGCGTTGTACTTCGGTCGTATCGCGCCTCGGAATAATGATTGTAGACCTCGTACAGCCGTCGCCAAAGTTGGCAGCACAACCAGCAGATCAGCGCCGCGAATGGGGCCAAGGCGATTGCGGCCGCGACGGCCGACTTGATGTCTACTCCCATGATGGTGACCGCCGCGTATGAAATATTGTACCAAACTTGATAATGGCCGAATTTCGCACGCAGCGTTCTATCCTATAGATTTCGCCCAGAGTTACTCACTTGAAGCAACCAATGTATATTTGGCATTAAATAGTAAGTACCCTCCTATCTTTCCAGAGCGAGCGGCTGGCGCCTACAGTAATGCCGCAAGTAATTACCTAATACCGAGTAGCTACCTATCCCTTAGTCTCTGTCCCGAATCATATACGATACCTAAACCAACTTGTCTAAACCACCTGTATAAACCAAGAAATCCTAAACCAAAAATCTAAACAAACCAGCTTAGACTTCTGTCTAAACTGAGCTGTTTAAATTATAGCTAGGCCTGCATGTATTCATAAGTAGCCCTATAGGCCCAGAGTCATTGATGAACAGAAAGAAAGGCAATGATGAGCAGAATCAAACCATTACTTCACATACTAAACCAGCTGTCTAAACCGCCTTTCCAAACCATGCTCATCTAAACCAAAATTTCTAAACCAATTTCTGTCTAAACCAAATGCATAGACTAAGGGCTATCTGCGCCAGCAGAACACTTAATCCTATATACTATGGCGCCTAACTCTGTCCGTCTGTTTGTTTGTTATCGCCATAACTCTAGACACAGTTGTCGGTTCGCGATGATCAATAGCTTAAACTGACCGTCATAACACGTAGTTGTGCACCTCCTATTGTGGACTTTGGCTGATGACTAAATTCCACAATATTTCGCAAATCCTATATACTATGGCGCCTAACTCTGTCCGTCTGTTTGTTTGTTATCGCCATAACTCTAGACACAGTTGTCGGTTCGCGATGATCAATAGCTTAAACTGACCGTCATAACACGTAGTTGTGCACCTCCTATTGTGGACTTTGGCTGATGACTAAATTCCACAATATTTCGCAAATATCGGCTGCGCCAGTATATTCTGAGCACAGAAGGCATCACACGCTGTGATTGACGGTTGATTTCGCGCCGAAAGCGCTTTACAGTGTCACCATTCACTAAAGAGTTGTCGTTGTGAGACTCCAAAGTGTATTCGCAGGCACTGCATGCACTGGCAGGGGCACAGCATCAGACTACTCTGTATCTATGTCAAATGACTTTAGATCTATCTGAAATCTCCTACGGGCTAAAGCCAAATGTCTATGGCCTAAACCCAAGTGTCTACTGTGTATTTACAGGCACGGGAGATGGTACGATCCTAAACGTAGGCACTGGTAGCGGCACAGGGTCGAATGACTTGAGATACATCTGAAATGTCCTATGGGCTAAACCCAATTGTCTATGGGCTAAACCCAAGTGTCTATTGTGTATTTACAGGCATGGGAGCTGGTGCGATCATAAACATAGGCACCGGCAGGGGCACAGGGTCGAATGACTTGAGACCTATCTGAAATGTCCTAAGGGCTAAATCCAATTGTCTAAGGGCTAACACTAAAGAGTTGTCATTGTGAGACTCCAAAGGGCTACTGATCATAGAGATTCTCCTACGGGCTAAAGGCTCTAGTCCTATATACTATGGCGCCTAACTCTGTCCGTCTGTTTGTTTGTTATCGCGATAACTCTAGAGACAGTTGTCAGTTCGCAATGATCCATACATCAAAAGAACCGTTGTACACTGAAGTTGTGCACCTCCTATTGTGGGCTTTGGCCGATGACTAAATTCCACAATATTTCACAAATATCGACTGCATCAGTACATTCTGAGCACAGAAGGCACCACACGCTGTGATTGACGCTTGATTTCGCGCCGAAAGCGCTTTACAGTGTCACCATTCACTAAAGAGTTGTCGTTGTGAGACTCCAAAGTGTATTCGCAGGCACTGCATGCACTGGCAGGGGCACAGCATCAGACTACTCTGTATCTATGTCAAATGACTTTAGATCTATCTGAAATCTCCTACGGGCTAAAGCCAAATGTCTATGGCCTATACCCAAGAGTCTACTGTGTATTTACAGGCACGGGAGGTGGTACGATCCTAAACGTAGGCACTGGTAGGGGCACAGGGTCGAATGACTTGAGATACATCTGAAATGCCCTACGGGCTAAACCCAATTGTCTATGGGCTAAACCCAAGTGTCTATTGTGTATTTACAGGCATGGGAGCAGGTGTGATCCTAAACATAGGCACTGGCAGAGGCACAGGGTCGAATGACTTGAGACCTATCTGAAATGTCCTAAGGGCTAAATCCAATTTGTCTAAGGGTTAACACTAAAGAGTTGCTGTTGTGAGACTCCAAAGGGCTACTGACCATACAGATTCTCCTACGGGCTAAAGGCTCTAGTCCTATATACTAAGCGCCATAGAGTGTGTTTGTTTGTTTGTTTGTTATCACGATAACTCTTGACACAGTTGACGGATTCTGGCGATCTATAGCTCAAAAGAACCACCTTGGCCTGGAATAGAACATCTCCTATTGTGGACTTTGGCCGATGTCTAAATTCCACAAAAATCACGAAAATATTGACTGCGCAGTACATTTTGAGCACTAAGGAGTGCCTGGGGCTAATTTCGTGGAATTTTCGCACTGTCATGTCATCATTCGCTACAGTGTTGTTGCTGTTAGACCATGAGGTGTATTTCAAGGCATGGGATGTGACACAGTGCTAATCGCAGGCACTGGCAGGGGCACAATGTCAAATGACTTTAGATCTATCTGAAAACTCCTAAGGGCTAAAGGCAAACCTTCATGACGTGCTAGATTCAGTGTGTTCAGAGGCGCGGGATGTGGCACAGTGCTAATCGCAGGCACTGGCAGGGGCACAATGTCAAATGAATTTACATCTATCTGAAATCACCTATGGGCTAAAGGCAAACATTCATGTGTTGAATTCGGTGTAATCTGAGGCATGCAACACTAAATGCAGGCACTGGCAGGGGCATAGAGTCAAATGACTTTAGCTCTATCGAAACCTCATATGGGCTGTTGTAAGCAGTGGCTGCTTACCATCGGTCGATACATGTGGCTCCATTTCCATAAGTGTGACAATATCTATAGGCTATACAGTATCACCTACGGGCTAAAGGCTCTAGTCCTATATACTAAGCGGCGTGGACTCTGTTTGTCTGTTTGTCTGTTTGTTTGTTACCACGATAACTCTTGACACAGTTGACGGATCGCGATGATCTATACATCAAAAGAACCGTCATTCTCTGTAGTTGTGCATCTCCTATTGTGGACTTTGGCTGATTACTAAATTCCACAAAAATCACGAAAATATCGACTGCACAGTACATTCGGAGCACTAAAGAGTGCCTGGGGCCATTTTCTTGGAAATTTTGCACTGTTGGGTCATCATTCACTAGAGAGTTGTAGCTGTGGGACTCTGACGTGTATTCTGAGGCACTGGAACATGCGCGATGGTAAATGCGGGCACTGGCAGGGGCACTGTGTCAAACGACTTCAGATCTATCTGAAATCAGCTATGGGCTAAAGACAGATATCCATGCATTGAATTCAAGCATGGGAACAGGAGCAATCGTAAACGCTGTCACTATCAGGGGCACTGTGTCAAACGACTTCAGATCTATCTGAAATCAGCTATGGGGTAAAGACAGACATCCATGTGTTGAAGTCAAGCACTGGAACATGTGCAATGGTAAATGCGGGCACTGCCAGGGGCACTGTGTCAAATGACTTCAGATCTATCTGAAATCAGCCATGGGCTGAGTCTTGCGACCAGTGGTGGCGCGCCATGGGTCTCCGTGTCTTGCGACCAGTGGTGGCGCGCCATGGGTCTCTGTGTCTTGCGACCAGTGGTGGCTCCCCATGGGTCACTGTGTCTTGCGACCAGTGGTGGCACGCCATGTGTCACTGCATGTTTCAACCGTCGGAGATTGGCTAACGACAGTCCTCTTTTGACAATGGAGCATCACCTATGGGCTAAAGGCACTAGTCCTATATACTAAGCGCCATAGAGTGTGTTTGTTTGTTTGTTTGTTATCACGATAACTCTTGACACAGTTGACGGATTCTGGCGATCTATAGCTCAAAAGAACCACCTTGGCCTGGAATAGAACATCTCCTATTGTGGACTTTGGCCGATGTCTAAATTCCACAAAAATCACGAAAATATTGACTGCGCAGTACATTTTGAGCACTAAGGAGTGCCTGGGCTAATTTCGTGGAATTTTCGCACTGTCATGTCATCATTCGCTACAGTGTTGTTGCTGTTAGACCATGAGGTGTATTTCAAGGCATGGGATGTGACACAGTGCTAATCGCAGGCACTGGCAGGGGCACAATGTCAAATGACTTTAGATCTATCTGAAAACTCCTAAGGGCTAAAGGCAAACCTTCATGACGTGCTAGATTCAGTGTGTTCAGAGGCGCGGGATGTGGCACAGTGCTAATCGCAGGCACTGGCAGGGGCACAATGTCAAATGAATTTACATCTATCTGAAATCACCTATGGGCTAAAGGCAAACATTCATGTGTTGAATTCGGTGTAATCTGAGGCATGCAACACTAAATGCAGGCACAGGCAGGGGCATAGAGTCAAATGACTTTAGCTCTATCGAAACCTCATATGGGCTGTTGTAAGCAGTGGCTGCTTATCATCGGTCGAAACATGTGGCTCCATTCCCATAAGTGTTGACAATATCTATAGGCTGTACAGTATCACCTACGGGCTAAAGGCTCTAGTCCTATATACTAAGCGCCATAGAGTCTGTTTGTCTGTTAACACGATAACTCTAGCTACAGTTGATGGATCGCGATGATCTATGGCTTAAACTGACCGTTGTGACATGTAGTTTTGCACCTCCTATTGTGGAATTTGGCCAATGACTACCAAATTCCACAATATTTCACAAATATCAGCTGCACCAGTACATTCTGAGCACAGAAGGTGCCGCACACTGTGATTGACGTTTGATTTCGCGCCACAAGCACTTTACAGTGTCACCATTCATGACAAAGTTGTCGTTGTGAGACTCCAAAGTGTATTCGCAGGCACTGCATGCACTGGCAGGGACTCAGCATCAAACTGCTTTGAATCTATGTCAAATGTCTTTAGATCCATCTGAAATCTCCTACGGGCTAAACCCAAATGCCTATGGGCTAAACCCAAGTGTCTATTGTGTATTTACAGGCATGGGAGCCGGTGCGAGCCCACTGGCAGTGGCACAGGGTCGAATGACTTGAGATCTATCTGAAATGTCCTACGGGCTAAACACAATTGCCTATGGGCTGAACCCAACACCATTGACCATAGAGATTCTCCTACGGGCTAAAGGCTCTAGTCTAACACTAAAAGCCACCCAGTCAAGCACCCTGCTGCTGAACTGTTTCAATTACGGCCAATCCACAGTTGGGGCCAAGTCGGGCAGTTCGACTCCGCTGTTGCCGGTTGATGCTAGGCGACAGTCG
>JASAMZ010000328.1:0-11501 GCA_030248115.1 Linhomoeus sp. GSCO2_2 | reverse complement strand
GAAAACAGTATCGTACGGTAAGACGTTATTTCGCCTCGTGAACTCTGGCTTGGTAAGCCTAGTGTGAGATTTTGGTCTTGTGTATTTCGTGGGGGCCTGGCGGATTTTGGATTGTGTATTTCGGTGGACCTGGCGACAAGCGTATTCACTATACATGTAATCGCCTCTGAAAGATTTTAAAAATATGAAAAGTATATGAATTTACAGGAAAAGTCACAAATGTGAACTGGAAGGATTTTCCAACAGATTCAAAATGAACTACTGATTTAAATTAAATGGATTCTATGTATGCTTCTTAGCGCTATGTACAGACCTTGCGATTCTGACGAGATCTACTGATGTAAACGGGATGCATTCGAGCGAACTTGTCGGCAACGCATGCAGATTTAAGTGTGGAAAATCCAGCGTGCGATGTCACGCGCTGCTTTGCTTTCTTGTGACTAAGAAAACGTCTAGTACAGTTCTTACTGCTTCACTATCTTACGACATTATGCAGCATAGCTCGTTTCCATACCCCATGACTCGCAACGATAGCTCTACATACAAATACATCTGAATGAATTGGCACCTCGATAGTATGACAAGGATGCCGTATGATGCGCTTTAGGTAGCTCGGCTAGGAGTGGGTCGGTTCTGAACGAGTCCACCCCTTTTACTGAATGAGTCCACCCCAAAATTCTGAATGAGTCCACCCCAAATTCTGAATGAGTCCACCCCGAATTCTGAGCAGGCGCGATGAGCGGTGATGCGGAGCTCCCTCTCCGTTGTAGAGAATCGTCCGACGCATTAGTGTAGCTGTCAGCAATGTAACGTCACCGTACTTCTGTGTCGCAAGAGTTATAGCAGGGAAGGGGCACAGCCGGCCTGAGCAGGAGGTGAACTAGATGGAGGAATGTTTATTCCACCCACTGTTTGCACTAAAACTCGGTCGGCGTCGCGCCTGGCGGGTCTCAGCTGAGGCTTAGCGCGACCACCAACTTCAGGGCGCGCTCCGCGCGCCCTGAAGTCGGTCGCCGGTCGCGTTAAGCCTAAACTTCGACTCGCCAGACTGCGACGCCGACTGACTCTTGTGCACTGTGGGCGCAGGGCGAGCCTAAGCATAGCCTGAACTGGAAGGAATATACTGTGTCTGAAAGTAATATAAAGAAACAAGAAGAATGGCGATTTGCCGAAAGACCTAACGCAAAGCAAGCATTAAAATCTCTGCTCGGCCGATGATCAGCATCGATGTCTAAATAACTACAGACCATATGCGCAAGCACTGTGTGTGTGCAAGAACCGATGAAACATGCCTGCACAGCACCAAAGTGTGCTCGCTTACACGCAGCTAGGCGCACAACGTGTCCACTGCTGATCGGCGGTGGGGGTGGACTCATTCAGAATTTGGAGTGGACTCATTCAGAATTTGGGGTGGACTCATTCAGAATTTTGGGGTGGACTCGTTCAGTAAAAGGAGTGGACTCGTTCAGATTTAGCCCTAGGAGTGAGAGTTCCATCTCTGGGTCTGTCAATGTGTTGCATGCTTCGTTCTGTGCTACGTTGTATCTCGAGTAGTAGTTACAGTATGATGTTCTTCGGCTTATTGGCAACCGCAGTGAGCGCTTCGGGCAGTGACATCGCACGCTGGATTTTCCACACTTAAATCTGCATGCGTTGCCGACAAGTTCGCTCGAATGCATCCCATTTACATCAGTTATAGATCTCGTCAGAATCGCAAGGTCTGTACATAGCGCTAAGAAGCATACATAGAATCCATTTAATTTAAATCAGTAGTTCATTTTGAATCTGTTGGAAAATCCTTCCAGTTCACATTTGTGACTTTTCCTGTAAATGACAATGTCTGTCTGTCTGTCTGTGCGTCCGTTCGTCGCACCGAAGTAAGATGTGTGACATATGTGGTCAAGTAGAGTCAAGGTCGCTGAGTACGGATCTAATGTCCGTTTCTGTTGCTAATTTTGCATTTTCGAGATATTCGCAATTAAAATTAGAAAATGTCGAAAATTGACTTTTTCGTCTGATGCGCTAGCCGCGAAATTTCTTCAGAAATGGAAGGAGCATGGACCGCGGATAATTTGTAACACAAAAGAAATTTTTTGCAAATGTGGAATTTAATAGAAATACGCGATTATTTGTCAAAATCGCAGAAATTGACTAAAATACAAACGTCATTTATTGACGAATGTGAATGCAGAAATGGAAAGGTCGTATGCCAATAAGGATTTGTGACAAGGTCTTGCAGTTTTTAAAAATTGCAATTTCGAGATATTTTCAATCAAAATATTGAAATGTCGAAAATCGACTTTTTCACCTGATGACATAGCGGCGAAATTTCTTCAGAAATGGAAAGAGTATAGACTGCGGATAATTTGTAATGCAAGAGAATTTTTTTGCAAATATGGAATTTAATGAAAATACGTGATTATTTTTCAAAATTCCATAAATCAACAAAATAGAACGTCGTTTTTTTACGGATTTGAACGCAGAAATGGTAAGGCCGTATGTCAATAAGAATTTGTGACATAGTTTTACAGTTTCAATAAATTCCAATTTCGAGATATTTAGAATCAAAATTTTAAAAAAATGTCAAAATCGAGATTTTTATCTGATGGCCAGAACAGCTGTTTATTGATGAATGTGCACTCGGAAACTGAAATGCGAACGCTGAACACAGGAATTCGCTCGCACCAAACTTTTGGCAAGTTTTTTGTTGGATGTGACGTTTTCATACAGGTAGGAAACATCAGATAAACGGCGTCGTATCATGCCGATAACATCTAGCGAACGCGGCGATATTACTGAGCTTCAGATCAGCTGTACAGACAACCGTATCGTGGGGATAGCTGCACTTGGCATTAAGGTACACATTCTCAAGACACTTTCTCCAGATGCGGCTAACGATGTTTACAAAGATCACTATGCTGTTCACCAAAATTTGACAGACACAAAGTATAGGTTGAACTTTTTACACACACAGCTTGTTATACTCCACAAAAAAGTGTGGAGTCTGTAGACATAGCCCGTAGACATTTGGGTTTAGCCCGTAGGAGATTTCAGATAGATCTAAAGACATTTGACATAGATCCAGGATAGTTTGATGTTGTGCCCCTGCCAGTGCATGCAGTGCCTGCGAATACACTTTGGAGTCTTGCAACGACAGCTCTTTAGTGAATGGTGACACTGTAAAGAGCGTTTGGCACGAAATCAAACGTCAATCACAACGTGTGGTGCCTTATGTGCTAGAAATGTACTGGCGCAGCCGATATTTGCGAAATATTGTGGAATTAAGTCATCAGTCAAAGTTCTAAAATAGGAGGTGCAAAACTACAGTGTATGGCGGTCAGTTTAAGCCATAGATCATCGCAATCCGTCAACTGTAGCTAGAGTTATGGCATCCACAGAGCCACAAACAAACAAACACACGGACAGACTCTTGCCGCTTAGTAATATGGACTAGAGCCTTTAGCCCGTAGGAGAATCTCCATGGTCAATAGCGTATGGGTAATCTGCAGAGCATGAAGGAGATAACGCAATCATCGTATTTAGTGCACTGCAGGACACTACAGTTAGATCTCAGGTCGTTAGACCCTGTGCCATTGCCAGTGCCTATGTTTATGATCTCGCCAGCTCCTGTGCCTGTAAATACACAATAGATGCTTGGGTTTAGCCCGTAGTCACTTGGGTTTCGCCCATAGAACACTTTAGATAGATCTAAAGACATTTGACATTGTGCCCCTGCCAGTGCCTACATTTAGGCGCGCGACAGCTCCCGTGCCTGTAAATACACAATAGACACTTGGGTTTAGCCCATAGACATTTGGGTTTAGCCCGTAGGAGATTTCAGATAGATCTAAAGACATTTGACACTGTGCCCCTGCCAGTGCCTGCATTTATGCTCGAACCAGCTCCCGTGTCTGTAAATACACAATAGATAGTTGGGTTTAGCCCGTAGACATTTGGGCTTAGCCCATAGAAGATTTCAGATAGATCTAAAGACATTTGACATAGATCCAAAGCAGTTTGATGCTGTGCTCCTGCCAGTGCATGCAGTGCCTGCGAATACACTTTGGAGTCTCGCAACGACAGTTCTTTAGTCAATGGTGACACTGTAAAGCACTTTTGTCGCGAAATCAAACGTCAGTCACTGAGTGTGCTGCCGCCTGCGCTCAGAATGTACTGGTGCAGTCGATATTTTCGAAATAATTTGGAATTTAGTCATTGGTCAAAATTCTAAAATAGGAGGTGCAAAACTACAGTGTATGGCGGTCAGTTTAAGCCATAGATCATCGCGATCCGTCAACTGTAGCTAGAGTTATGGCGTCCACAGAGCCACAAACAAACAAACAAACAGACGGACAGACTCTTGCCGCTTAGTAATAAGGACTAGAGCCTTTAGCCCGTAGGAGAATCTCTCTGGTCAATAGCCCATGGGTAGTCAGCCTGTAGGACATTTGAGATAGCCTCAAGTCATTTGACAATGTGCCCCTGCCAGTGCCTACATTTGCTACTGCAGCAGCTCCCGTGCCTGTAAATACACAATAGACACTTGGCTTTAGCCCATAGACAATTGGGTTTAGCCCGTAGGACAGTTCAGAAAGATCTCAAGTCATTCGACCCCGCGCCCCTGTCACTGCCTACGTTTAGGCTCGCACCAGCTCCAGTGCCTGTAAATATGCAGTAGATGTTTGGGTTTGGCCTATAAACATTTGGGTTTGGCCCATAGGACATTTCAGATAGATCTCAAGTCATTCGACCCTGTGCCCCTGCCAGTGCCTACATTTAGGCTCGTACCAGCTCCCGTGCCTGTAAATGCACAATAGACACTTGCGTTTAGCCCGTTGACAATTGGGTTTAGCCCGCAGGACATTTCAGATAGATCTAAAGTCGTTTGACATAGATCCAGTCCAGAATAGTTTGATGCTGTGTCCCTGCCAGTGCATGCAGTGCCTGCGAATACACTTTGGAATCTCACAGCGACAGCTCTTTAGTGAGTGGTGACACTGTAAGTGTCCCGCACTACGATTTGAAGTTGATGTTTTGCGTGTTGGCGTGCAGTGCGCGCGTCATTGCCACTGTGGCCGCCATTTGAATCGTCATGGTTTAGCAGAATTGTGCACCTCACAGTTGAAATTGTCGAAATTTTATGGAATTTAGGCATCGGTCAAAATTTTAAATGTACTTATGCAAAACTACATGTTCAGACGGTCAGGTTAAGCTATAGATCATCGCAAACCGACAACTGTGTCTAGAGTTATGGCGCTGACAAACAAACAAACAGACGGACAGACTCTAGGCCGCTTAGTATATAGGACTAGAGCCTTTAGCCCGTAGGAGAATCTCTATGGTCAATAGCCCATGGGTAATCTGCAGAGCATGAAGGAGATAACGCAATCATCGAATTCAGCACACTGCAGAACATTACAGTTATGTCTCAAGTCATTCGACCCTGTGCCCCTGCCAGTGCCTGCGTTTAGGATCGCACCAACTCCCATGCCTACAAATACACAATAGACACTTGGGTTTAACCCATAGACAATTGGGTTTAGCCCGTAGGACATTTCAGATAGATCTCAAGTCATTTGACCCTGTACCCCTGCCACTGCCTACAATTAGGCTCGCACCAGCTCCCGTGCCTGCAAATACACAGTAGGCACTTGGGTTTAGCCCGTAGACATTTGGGTGTAGCCAATAGGACATTACAGATAGATTTCAAGCCATTTGACACTGTGCCCCTGCCAGTGCCTACAATTAGGCCCTCACCAGCTCCCGTGGCTGTAAATACACAGTAGACGCTTGGGTTTAGCACGTAGACATTTGGGTTTAGCCCGTAGGAGATTTCAGTTAGATCTAACGACATTTGACATTGCTCTAAAGCAGTTTGATGCTGCGCCCCTGCCAGTGCACGCAGTGCCTGCGAATACACTTTGGAGTCTCACAACCACAACTCTTTAGTGAACGGTGACACTGTAAAGCGCTTTTGGTGCGAATTCAAACGCCAATCACAGCGTGTGGTGCCTTCTGTGCTCAGAATGTACTGGCGCAGTCGATATTTTCGAAATATTTTGGAATTTAGACATCGACTTAAGTCAACAAACCTTCATGCACAACTACAGACTATGACGGTCAGTTTAAGCCATAGATCATCGCGATCCGTCAACTGTGTCTAGAGTTATGGCGCACACAGATCCACAAACAAACAAACACACGGACACAGTTAGGCGCCATAGTATATAGGACTAGAGCCTTTAGCCCGTAGGAGAATCTCCATGGTCAATAGCGTATGAGTAATCTGCAGAGCATGAAGGAGATAACGCAATCATCGAATTCAGTCACTGCAGGACACTGCAGTTAGATCTCAGGTCGTTAGACCCTGTGCCATTGTCAGTGCCTACATTTAGGCATGCGTCAGCTCTCGTGCCTGTAAATACACAATAGACGCTTGGGTTTAGCCCATAGACATTTGGGTTTAGCCCGAAGGAGATTTCAGATAGCTCTAAAGACGTTTGGCACTGCGCCCCTGCCACTGCCAGCTTTTATGCTTGCACCAGCTCCCGTGCCTGTATGTACACAATGGACACTTCGGTTTGGCCCATAGGCATTTGGGTTTAGCCCGTAGGAGATTTCAGATAGATCTAAAGACATTTGACACTGTGCCCCTGCCAGTACCTGCATTTATGCTCACACCAGCTCCCGTCCCTGTAAATACACAATAGATAGTTGGGTCTAGCCCGTAGACATTTGGGTTTAGCCCATAGAAGATTTCAGATCGATCTAAAGACATTTGACATAGATCAAAAGCAGTTTGATGCTGTGCCTGTGCCAGTGCACGCAGTGCCTGCGAATACACTTTGGAGTCTCACAACGACAACTCTGTCATGAATGGTGACACAGTAAAGCACTTTTGTCGTGAAATCGAACGCCAATTACATCGTGTGGTACCTTCTGTGGTCAGAATGTACTGGCGCAGTCGATATTTTTGAAATAATTTGGAATTTAGTCATTGGTCAAAGTTCTAAAAGCAAAGGTGCAAAACTGCATGTTCTGACGGTCAGTTTAAGCTATAGATCATCGCGATCCGCCAACTGTAGCGAGCGCTAGAGCGCTCACAGACAAACACACAAACACACGGACAGACTCTAGGCGCCATAGTATATAGGACTAGAGACTTTAGCCCGTAGGAGTATCTCCATGGTCAATAGCATATGGGTAATCTGCAGAGCATGAAGGAGATAATGCAATCATCGAATTCAGTGCACTGCAGGAAACTGCAGTTAGATCTCAGGTCGTTAGACCCTGTGCCATTGTCAGTGCCTATGTTTAGGACCTCACCAGCTCCCGTGCCTGTAAATACACAATAGATGCTTGGGTTTAGCCCGTAGTCACTTGGGTTTTGCCCGTAGAACACTTCAGATAGATCTAAAGACATTTGACATAGATCCAAAGCAGTTTGATGCTGTGCCCCTGCCAGTGCATGCAGTGACTGCGAATACACTTTAGAGTCTCACAACGACAACTCTGTTATGAAGGGAGACACTGTAAAGCACTTTTGTCATGAAATCAAACGCCAATCACATCGTGTGGTACCTTCTGTGGTCAGAATGTACTGGTGCAGTCGATATTTTTGAAGTAATTTGGAAGTTTGTCATTGGTCAAAGATCTAAAAGCAAAGATGCAAAACTGCGTGTTCTGACGGTCAGCTTAAGCTATAGATCATCGCGATCCGTCAACTGTAGCGAGCGCTAGAGCGCTCACAGACAGACACACAAACAAACACACGGACAGACTCTAGGCGCCATAGTATATAGGACTAGAGCCTTTAGCCCGTAGGAGAATCTCTATGGTCAATAGCCCATGGGTAATCTGCAGAGCATGAAGGAGATAACGCAATCATTGAATTCAGCACACTGCAGAACATTACAGTTATGTCTCAAGTCATTCGACCCTGTGCCCCTGCCAGTGCCTGCGTTAAGGATCACACCAGCTCCCATGCCTGTAAATACACAGTAGACACTTGGGTTTAGCCCGTAGACATTTGGGTATAGCCAATAGGACATTGCGATAGATTTCAAGCCATTTGACACTGTGCCCCTGCCAGTGCCTACAATTAGGCTCGCACCAGCTCCCGTGCCTACAAATACACAGTAGACACTTGGGTTTAGCCCGTAGACATTTGGGTATAGCCAATAGGACATTTCATAGATTTCAAGCCATTTGACACTGTGCCCCTGCCAGTGCCTACAATTAGGCTCTCACCCGCTCTCGTGCCTGTAAATACACAGTAGACTCTTGGGTTTAGCACGTAGACATTTGGGCTTAGCCCGTAGGAGATTTCAGTTAGATCTGAAGACATTTGACATTGCTCCAAAGCAGTTTAATGCTGCGCCCCTGCCAGTGCATGCAGTGCCTGCGAATACACTTTGGAGTCCCACAACGACAACTCTGTCATGAATAGTGACACTGTAAAGCGCTTTTGGCGCGAAATCAAATGCCGATCACAGCGTGTGGTGCCTTCTATGCTCAGAATGTACTGGCGCAGTCGATATTTTCGAAATATTTTGGAATTTAGACATCGACTTAAGTCAACAAACCTTCATGCACAACTACATGCTATGACGGTCAGTTTAAGCCATAGATCATCGCGAACCGACAACTGTGTCTAGAGTTATGGCGTTCACAGACAAACAAACAAACAAACAAACACAGGCGCCATAGTATATAGGACTAGAGCCTTTAGCCCGTAGGAGAATCTCTATGGTCAATGGCGTTGGGTTCAGCCCATAGACAATTGTGTTTAGCCCGTAGGACATTTGGGATCGATCTCAAGTCATTCGATCCTGTGCCCCTGCCAGTGCCTACATTTAGGATCGCACCAGCTCCCGTGCCTGTAAATACACAATAGACACTTGGGTTCGCAGCTTGTCGTGCCTTCTGTGCTCCGAACGTACTGGCGCAGTCGATATTTTCGAAATATTTTGGAATTTAGGCATCGACCAAAGTCCACAAACCTTCATGCAAAACTACAGGCTATGACGGTCAGTTTAAGCCATAGATCATCGCGATCCGTCAACTGTGTCTAGAGTTATGGCGCTCACAGACAAACAAACAAACAAACAAACACACGGACACAGTTAGGCGCCATTGGCGCTCACAGACAAACAAACAAACAAACAAACACACGGACACAGTTAGGCGCCATAGTAATTTGGACTAGAGCCTTTAGCCCGTAGGAGAATCTCTATGGTCAATGGCGTTGGGTTCAGCCCATAGACAATTGTGTTTAGCCCGTAGGACATTTGGGATCGATCTCAAGTCATTCGATCCTGTGCCCCTGCCAGTGCCTACATTTAGGATCGCACCAGCTCCCGTGCCTGTAAATACACAATAGACACTTGGGTTCGCAGCTTGTCGTGCCTTCTGTGCTCCGAACGTACTGGCGCAGTCGATATTTTCGAAATATTTTGGAATTTAGGCATCGACCAAAGTCCACAAACCTTCATGCAAAACTACAGGCTATGACGGTCAGTTTAAGCCATAGATCATCGCGATCCGTCAACTGTGTCTAGAGTTATGGCGCTCACAGACAAACAAACAAACAAACAAACACATGGACACAGTTAGGCGCCATTGGCGCTCACAGACAAACAAACAAACAAACAAACACACGGACACAGTTAGGCGCCATAGTAATTTGGACTAGAGCCTTTAGCCCGTAGGAGAATCTCTATGGTCAATGGCGTTGGGTTCAGCCCATAGACAATTGTGTTTAGCCCGTAGGACATTTGGGATCGATCTCAAGTCATTCGATCCTGTGCCCCTGCCAGTGCCTACATTTAGGATCGCACCAGCTCCCGTGCCTGTAAATACACAATAGACACTTGGGTTTAGCCTGCAGGCAATTGGGTTTAGCCCATAGGACATTTCAGATAGATTTCAAGCCGTTTGACACTGTGCCCCTGCCAGTGCCTACATTTAGGCTTGCACCAGCTCCCGTGCCTGCAAATACACAACAGACACTTGGCTTCAGCCCGTAGGCATTTGGGCTTAGCCAATAGGGCATTTCAGATAGATCTCAAGTCATTCGGCACTGTGCCGCTGCCAGTGCCTACATTTATGCTTGCGCCAGCTCCCGTGCCTGTAAATATGCAATAGACTCTTGGGTTTAGTCCGTAGACATTCGTAGTTAGCCTGTTGGAGAATTCAGATAGATCTAAGGACATTTGACATAGATCCAAAGCAGTTTGATGCTGTGCCCCTGCCAGTGCATGCAGCGCCTGCGAATACACTTTGATGTTTGGCTTTAGCCCGTAGACCTTTGGGCTTAGCCCATAGCACATTTCAGATGTGCCCCTGCCAGTGCCTGCAGTGCCCGCGAATACACTTTGGAGTCTCACAACGACAATTCTTTGGTGAATGGTGACACCGTAGAGCGCTTTTGGCGCGAAATCAAACGTCATTCGCAGCTTGTCGTGCCTTCTGTGCTCCGAACGTACTGGCGCAGTCGATATTTTCGAAATATTTTGGAATTTAGGCATCGACCAAAGTCCACAAACCTTCATGCAAAACTACAGGCTATGACGGTCAGTTTAAGCCATAGATCATCGCGATCCGTCAACTGTGTCTAGAGTTATGGCGCTCACAGATTTAGGCGCCATAGTAATATGGAGATAGTCTGACGTCACCGGCTTCGCGACATATGTAGGCGGTCGCTCGTGCGACGCGCACTCATTGGACCGATGCGTGCTGGCGACGCACGGTGATTGGATAGACGAAATACGTCATCCGACAGGCGGCGCGGCAGTCGATCGACCGAATTTAGGCGGCGGCCAAAGACCAAACTTCCGCCAGATGGTCCCCCGTGGAAGGCGGTTCCGAAAATTTAGGCGGCGGCCAAAGACCAAACTTCCGCCAGATGGTCCCCCGTGGAAGGCGGTTCCGAAAATGTATAGATGTCGGGGATCCGTCGCCGCTATCGAGAGATATTTTGTTCACACACAAATAGACAGACTGACAGACGGCGCGCGATTAGTAGAGAGGAACTGACAGACGGCGCGCGATTAGTAGAGAGGATATGCTGCTATAGGGGAGGGTCGACGCTCTTCACTCTACAATACCAGCGGGCCCTCCCATCCCACGCAGCCGCGCGCGTACACAATCTACACTGCGAGCAGCCATAGACAGTCCGCGGCCAGTGCAGCCTACGTACAGTGCACAGTCTACTTTCAGAATCGCCATATTTAAGCGCCACAGGCGAAATTTTTCACAATTTTGGAAGTATGGATCGGTGTGTGTCGCTCTCGGAGTCGAAGCGGCCACCGACTCCGAGAGCGAGATTCTACGAGGGCGATTTCGAGAGTGAGTTGGAAGATACGCTTCCCACTACATTTCATGCACAGCGCAACGGAAGCGGCTTTCAGAGAGATAGTATGTATCATGGCTGGCGCGGCAGCGCCAGACCATAATATGTTCCATCCAGGCCGCGCGCGCCTTTTCCCATCGTCACGATA